>JAXISO010000095.1:0-144690 GCA_036785465.1 Colletotrichum agaves | reverse complement strand
ACTGGATGCCGGGCACGGAAGAACATCGTCAGGGGCCATATCCGAGAGACTGTTGTCGGACGCTGGCGAAGAGACTGGCCCGGAAGGAGGGCGATCACCGCCGCGTTCTGCGCACTCTTCGCCATCGGCTTCCCCCCCAGTAAGCCACACCCTGGCGAACGAACGGTTCTGAAATGGTCTCTTTGGGGCACGCGTTTTCGCTGGCGTTGGGAGACGGATGAGTCCGAATCCGAGCTAGAAACATGAGGGAGCATGGAAACGGTGGTTAAGTGCAAGCGTTTGTTATGACATGTCTGTACCCTAATCTAACGAACACGACAAGCTATAGTATAGCTGGGTATAGCTGGTTGAAAGATCCTACTCTCGGATGAGTGATGGGATACCGTTACGGAACGCGTCAGGGGCTACCCTTGTCCTTGACAGCAAGCTTATACTTCGTGTGATGGGTAAGTAAAAAAAACCCGGCACTGGTGTCGTGGAGACTAATGGCCCCACGGAGAGCTGGAATAAGAACCCTGAATGGCTAGAAAATCGCTTAACAATACCTACAGGAAGAAGTACCTAGAAGTATTGGACCAAAAAAGTCCCGCAAACTTCAACACGAAATTCTTCCCCAACGCGTCACCCAAACCATCCCAAAAATTCAACGATGGCCCCTTCAATGCCACCACGTCGCAAAAATGCCAAAAAAAAAGGAGAGAGAGAGAGTATTCACCTCATAAAAGGACAAGGATTGCATCCATGCGACTTATGGAACCAGCCCAAGCCACAAGAACCTGAACAGGGGCTTTTACTCTGGCCTGCAACCACAGTAGAGATTAAGAGCGCAAGGGAGATGAGGGACCAGCCCCCTCAACCTCTTCCAGGGACCGGCGTTAGCAATAGAGGAGTCTAACGCCCTCACGTACTGGTTTCAACTAACAACTCTGAGAACTGGCGTCTTGCCTCAGCCGGCTCCCACTCCACCAAGATGCGTTCCCGAGACTCTTCCATCTTCCGCTTTACAAAAGGTTCCATAGCCTGCTGCTCCTCACGCCCTAAGATGTCTAGCCTTGTCTTCCACAGCTCCTCATCAGGCACCCCCGAGTCCCGCGCGCCAAAAAAGCGCTCGTCAAGAAAGTTCCAGAACACGGCGTCAAAAGCCCAGCTCTTCCGCGGCGCGTAGTTAAGCCAGAAGCGACCGGTTTCCCAACTTTCTCCATGTGCGCCGAGAGTGTCACACCATCTAAGAACGTGGCATTATTCTCCTGCTCTTCCATAGCCTTCAGCCATATCTCGTTGTAGCTCATACGCCTGGCTCCACTCGTCAACGCCTGACGGCCGCCACATTTCCGGCGTTTCAAACAACAACCACCAGGGAGGGTCAAGAACGAACTGTGTTGGTGCCGCGTACGTGAACTCCCAGTCAATCACCGCAGCCACTTCGGCCTCACCCTTAGGGCCGGAGTCGCCTATGAGGACGTTGGTTGGCCTAAAGTCGTCGCACCAGAGGCGGGGCCCTTCCGCCGCCGCCGATCCGTTCGGGGCCGAGATTCTCGGACGCGTTATCTTCTTAGGGTCGGGTGTGGACCAGTCGTCTTATGCAAAGCCGAAGGTTGATAGACGGCCCTGTTTAGCAAGGCTGAGGAAGAGGTGGCGGGCGACATATTTGTTGCGGCAGTTGTCCTCACTAGAGACAGAGTCGTTGTGTTGAAAGAGCAGCTGCGCCAGATGCATGTTGGACAGTTCCAGGTACCACTCATCAAAAGTTTCGCCCCTGGCGGGAAAGATAGCTGGAGGAACATGAGCAAGCTGCGTCATGTTGGTCATGTTTTGCGTCAGTGAGTCGGCCAGCAACCTGAAAGGAGCCATCCACCTCGAGCAGTGACCCAATATACTACGAGGAAAGCTGGATTTCGCCAACTCCAGCAGAACCCATGCCATCTTGCCCCACAGGCTTCTGACCTTGCTCTCCGACAAATCCGGGTTCAAGCCGGAGTCAAGTCAGGGTCCTGTCCGGGGGTAGCGAGAGGGTCTGTCATGTCGCCTCCGTGCTCGACGCAACGAATGATGAGCATTGGCCCAATATCAGACTCCTGGTCTTAGTAGAGGACCTGCGGAACAGGAACACGCGTGTTGAGTCGTAGGTATTCCGATGTGGCTGCCTCATAAAGCGTCTTTTCGACCTGGGAACCGGACTGTCGATGGCCAGGGCGCTCGCACCATGACGTCCGACGACAAAGACGCTTCCCCTTGAAAACGGAGCCTGCAATGGATGTTCAAGCCACCCGTGATGATGCTCAAAAGCTTGGCTGCCGCATTTTGTGTGACAAGAGTTTCGACCTGGCGATAGAGACTTGGTCTGACCATCCGTTTGTGAGACTCTTCCTCTGCAGCGTCATTCTGATCCCTCGCCAGATTATCAAGTTTTTGCCGGCGTTTATACATCGTCTAATCGGACTGAACACGCCGCGGTTTCTTGGGACTGGCATCGATCATATAAAAGAAGTAGCGGAGTGACCAACAGAAGATCCAGGACAAGAATGGTTGGGTCCTATCCAGTGATTCCAGTCACTATTAGTACCCACTTGGGCGGAACCAGAGTCGCAGGCGCTACCTAATTACCTCGTTGGTGGATTCGAGGACCGCCTAATAACCCCCTACAACTGTAACCAACAGACCAAGACAAGGACCAACTCAGGCCTTCTGTGGGTGATAGCTCGAGGAAGCATATACGTTAGTCAGTGTATGTGATGTGCGCGATGAGCAACGACTAAGGAGAAGTATAAATAACCTGTTTATTCCACACATCAAGCCCATCTAAGGTTTTCCTCTCGTGGCGACTACACATTGATAGTCATACTTATCTTTCACTCAGTTCTGTGCTTCATTCCCAGCTACCAATCGAGAAGTGCTCTTTGGGCCGTCGCTCTTCAATACAAGAAGCCCCCCGTCACATCCACCACAGGTCGACGCGCAGAGTCACGGCATCAGAATGGTCGTCCATGCGGAAGTGAGGTCGCTGGAGGTGAAACAATTACCGCAGCGAGTCTGCTGGGACAGCCTGATCATTCATTCCAATTGCGAGTTGAATAGCACTGCTAACTCTGCCACCCGCCGGCACAAGAGCCTTCCAGACTCCATTGCCCACGGAGCGACCAGCTGGACGTTCCTCGATACACATCAAGGCCTCCCCTTGATCAAAGGACCTCCAACCCAGAAAATCTGTGATATAGACGTCACAAACGTTACCAAACCCAAGGTCCATCCGACAGTCCCCCAATCGGCAGCATCGCGGATCAAGCCGCCAACGATGGGACCCAGCAAGGCACCACCAGAGAAGGCCATGTTGTACAGCCCGTACGCCTGCGCATAGGAGCTCTGTGTCGAACTGGGCATGACCTCTTCAACCACCCACATGACTTCCGCCATCAATGGGCCAAGAACCAAAGCCATCCCGATACCGACCCCGACAAGCAAGACGCACAGGAGAGCCTTCTGCGATAGACTGTCGCTGTTCACAAAGCGGAGGCAGATCAGGAAGGGTGTCGCCACCAGAAAACCGAGGCTCGATAGCAGCCTGGCACCCCATCGGTCGCAGGCGACGCCGACGATGGGGCCGAGCAGCGAAGGCGAGACCAGCGGCAGAAAGATCAATCCAGCGCCGATAGAGTCCCAGCCAAAGATGTCCGAGACGAGGAGGGGGAGTGTGCTGTCGAACGAAGTGGTGACGATGCCGTGGACGAGGGTGCCCCAGAGAGCCGCAAGAAGACGCGGGCGCTGGAGCAGAATGAGAAATGCCGGGTTCTTATTAACCTCGCATCCTCGAAGCTCGACGTCGACCGCCCGGCCGTCAACACGCTCATCGGCCAAGGCAATGGGACTAATGCCAGTCTGGGGATCGGCAGAAATCACACCTTCATCCGTCGAAACGTCAGCCGTCTTAACGTCAATAACTACCAATCTCATCGCAGTGTCGACCGCAATCAGACCAAAGCACATAGAAAAAACGGCGTAATAGCCGCCGGCACTGTATACGAGACCTCCCAGCATCGGCGACGACAGGATCCCGGCGCTCATTGCCATTCCGACCCATCCCATGGCCTTTCCCATGTCCTCACTGGCAGTGGCGTCAACAATGAAGGCCAACCCCACCGTCCAGACTAGGGCGGCAGACGTGCCCTGCAGAAGCCGACCAACAATCAAGAGGGAGATGTTGGTTCCAGCGCACAAGAGCGCGGTTGCTCCGCCAAGAAGCAAAAGTCCGACGACCATGGGCAGGCGGCGGGAAGAAATGCGGTCGGCAAGATAGCCCCATATCGCTGCAAGTGTTGGTGAGCTGGACCATCCAATCCTAGTGTGGCTATGAACAAAGCATACGTGAGGTGACCAGGAGGGCAGCTCCATATACAGCCAGAAGAATTGAGACCCAAAACTGCACTGTAGGCAACATGACGATTCGTTAGTGGCTGCCCGAGGCACTCAACAAAAGCTTACAATACCGATAACTCACCCTTATCTTGCGCGATATCAAGACGTGACTCTAAGATAAAAGGAACAACCGGCACAATGACACCATAGAGAAAGACATCCTAAATATTTCGTTAGCATCAAGTAAAGCAATTTCAGTTTTCCTAGGGTATCTACGGTAAAGACCGCAAAAGCCACTGTAACAATAATGAATGTCGCAGAGGATCGAATTGCAGAGATTTGTCTCCAAGAGGTGTAAGCCATCTTTACAGCAAGAGATGGCGTTGATGGTTCGGGGTGTTTTGGAAGGAAGAAATTCTGACATATGGGCTGAGCCACGGTAGAAATAAAAAGTGAGGGGTGGGGGGAGGGGGGTGGTGTAACCAACTGCTTCCTTATTTATCAACAAATAAGCAGCATTCAGAAGAGGGAAGCTTGCACATAGAGCTGGGCGCCGAGCCCTTGGCAAATGTCACGAGACGGAAATGCACCATATACCAAAGAGAGGTTCTCCTCATGCAATTAGGCATTGTTGGCACATGTATATTTCCGCAACAGTTATTGTGTCCGATATGCATCAATCCAGTTTATCTTGGTTGTAATGATGCCAAGTCTCCATTGCTCTCTAAAGAAGGGAAGAAACTACCGAGGGTGGGAAGCTGAAGGAGGATATCTGTGATGGTGTGATGGATCCATATGTATGTTGGCTGACTGCTTACATGGAACAGATGGTTCAGCGCTGTGAGGTTGTGAGACATACTAAATGCTACGTTGCGATAAACCCCTGCTATTCATTCAGATTTCCAAGCTTGTAATGTGTTTGAATGCGGCAGTCTCTCAGACGTCTCTTTCAGTGTCCATTCCCGTTCTCATGAAGGCCCATATGGTCCGGCAAGTGTTTCCAAGGAAGGCTGTCGTGCTCCCTCAGGCCTGTAAACCGCATCCCAGCGTCCAACAATGCCTGCAAAATCTCACTGAAACCGTGGTTGAACTCACCCGTGAAGACATTCTCAAAGTCGCCCCAGGCGTTTTTTAAACCACTTATAAATAATGTTTTCCCCATTTTTCCTCATAAAGGTTTTTAGGTTTTCATAATAATAATATAAAGTATAAGCTATATATACACTATAAATACCTTATAGGGGGTATTAATATACAAGTTATAAACCTATTTATATAATATAAACTAATAATTTATAAAACAAGCTATACTTTAAAGTTCTATATAAAATCAACTAACAGAGATAACTATATATAATATAGTTTAAAAATACTCTATAAAAACAGCTCTATAATATAGTATATATTAGTGCATGAACCACATAAGCTGTCGGTTCCAATGTGGCACTGAAGATGAACGCAGTCGAGCTCTGAGATGTTGTCAAGGAGGTGCCAGTCAAAATCAACAACAGCGCTGGGGTATGACGGTTCAGCCACAAAACGATTCGGGGCATACTCAGGCGATACAGCATGCTGAAGATGAAAACATACGATTAGCTTGATATCGCTCAGAAACACAAAAAGAGGCATACCGCTGGTGCTTGTTCGTCCCAGAAGCACTGATTTAAAGAGCTATACTTGGGTTTGACTTCAAGCTCTTTCTGGGTCAGAGGTCGAGAGTTGATCATTTTGATGACAAGATTGTGTCGATGTGGGCAAACAGAGTGTAGCCTGGTCTTTAAGCACAATAATCAAGGACAAATGAGCAGTCCTACTACGCTCATGGTTTCTTTTCAAAAAAAGAAAGAACAAACGGAGGTAATGATGATAAGGCTGTTCTCAAGAAGACTTGATCAGTCATGGCTGAGGGGTGAGAGCACGGTAGCTTGGCAATGAGCGGCAGCTTAGTGTCCGTTCGCTTGACACAATATACTAAGAGACCCGGTTGGACAAGGCAAAGCAATACTTGTGGTGAACCTGCCTAATACTGCTTCGTATTCTCGAAGTTGAGGCACAGTAGCTTGGCAATGCTGGGAATATGGGCTGATATTATCGTGAAGCGAATAGATGACGCAGGACACGAGGTAACTACAAAAACCTGTCAGCTTCATCTTACATTGATCAAGCTGAAGCTCGTTCAATATGTAACAGCCCTCTATCTATCCACTTGCACAAGGTCTTGTCTCTGGAGATGCCTTCTTCTTTTACAACCCCTTATGGGCAACCGCTCTGGGTCTATAGCTGTTTAGCCTCGTTCTTCCAGGTTTTCTATTATTCACTCGTTCTCAAAGCCTCCGCAAAAGCCACACAATTGGAACACAATCATCTACGAAAGTCATCCCCAGAGTTCAACAATCAGTCAATAATCCCCAGCCAGTCAACTTCCTCATCGTCGGTGTCGGGTCCTTCGCAAAAATAAGCTATTGCCGCCGCCAGACGGGCAGTCTGGGTGGCAGCCGTTGACCTGGGAAGCAACCGACGTGACCTCGAGCGATATCGCCAAGAAGCATGTCCCGACACGGAGTTCATCTTCGTTCCGCGCTTCACGGATGAGATGCGGAGCTACGTCAACTGGATGCTGGACGAGGTTGTTGAGCGGCTGGAGGTGTCCTGCGTCATCATCAGCACCGAACCATTGGCCCATTGCGCGTATGCGTTATGGGCATTGGGACTGGGACTCAACATTGTCGTGGACAAACCGGTGTCCACCCGCCATTCGGCAGTGTCTGACCTTGATCAGGCGAGGGGAATCGCTGCTGACTTTAACCACCTTTTGGAGCAGTACCGCAGGCTTCAGCTTCAGAAAAGCACGTGTTTCTTAATAAATAGCCATCGTCGATCCCACGCTGGATTTCAAGAGGCTACTAAGCTGGTCCGACACGTATACGAGAATACCAGATGCCCAGTCACAAGCATCTACACGCTTCACTGTGACGGACAATGGCGGTTCCCTTCGGAAATCATCAAGCATGACTACCACACCTGCAACAGAGGATACGGCAAGAGCTCCCACAGCTGCTATCATTCAATCGACTGCATCTATCTCTTCCTCAGGGCAGGAATGGGACCAGATAATCGTACCAGCAGAGTAAAGGTCGTTAGCAGCTTTGTGCAGCCGCCGGGTTTCTTCTTTCAGTTAAACAAGGACAACTACAAGAACCTATTTGGAAATGAGGCGTATAAGTCGGTACTGGAGTTTACAACACAGGATCTTCTCAGCAAAACCCAGGACTTTGGCGAGATTGACGCCTCCGTTCAGCTGACATTCTTCCAAGGTGAAGAATCCATCGCGCTGTATCTCTTGATGGTAAACTTGCAATGGCAGATCAACTACCGCCCCTTCCAAAGGCGGTGCTCTCGCCTCCGACTTCACCTACATCCATTCCAACACCAGCGAGAAAGGCGTCACGGATCTCTTCCCGCGCCCCGGTTCCAACCCTAGCTGGAAACATCAACGCCTTCATCCGCGCACTCGTCCAAAACATCAAATACCGTTCCATCTAGGAACGAAGCATTCATACACCCACCTGCAACCCACCCGACGACCAAGACGTGATGATCGACGAGCAGACCGTCTGAGAAGTCGCGGCCTTCTTCCGCAAACTTACATGATATAGCATCCGCATCACTACTGGTCTTGCCGACGACAACTCTTCATACCGACATCCCCGCGGAAGACCGATGTCGATGTCTTGTCCCGTACGAAGAGCGGCGGGCAGGGGCGCTGTCCCGGTTGTACCGGTACAACACTTGTTTTCAGTTCTGGAACCTTAACGGGTGTGGATACCGTAGCGGGGAGGTTCTGAGGACGCTGCTTCTCCACAAGAAGACGGAACCGCTATTGCGATTATGCGCAGTCAGTCCCCTATTCTGATATCTACGCGCAGTTTACTTAGTTCATGGTGGACTTTGCGTTCATGTGTCTGCGGGGTAAGTAGTCAATATCTGTTCTTTCCATAATCTCCCTGGTCGAAAATTCTTGCTTGCTAAACCTATCTTAGAGTTCGGCGACAAGGGCCACTTCCCACCTGTACCCTGCGTCATCATCCTGACATCGAAAACGCAGACAATCAGACATCGACTAACGACTAACCTAATCAAAATGTACCAACGCACCGTCAGACGTGTTACGAAAGACAAAGAAAGGTCTTTCAGAACTACCCAATATCGCCCATCCCTACTTCTACGGCATCGGTGACGCCCAGTTCTTCTCGGTAGACCCGCAACCCAGAGACACAGGACGGTGGGCCCGCCTCCGGACGGAACGATTCAAGCTTGAGCAGTAGGTACTACCCAGAGGGGCTCATGACGCATGGCAAGCTCCTGAATTTCGAAAAGGTAGCCGAGTACCGACCACACGAGCTTGACATTGAAACGGTTGAGTGAGTGTTCTATGGGAAAGGTTTACCGCGGGAGATTATCGACGAGGTGCTGGATTCGGCAGAACATTGGCCGAAACGGAGACCGAAGTTCGGCCATGACCCCTTCTCACGAAGCGAATATCGAAGAGCTGGAGAAGTATCTCGTGTATTGCTGGGCTAGTATGATAAGATGCGACGTGTTTTGCAGAAGCTTTCGATGAAGAGATTTCGTTGGCGGCGTATTCCGGTGCACAACATTCGAAAGAGCTCTTCTCATGTGCCAGGGATGGTACGATCAGACGACGTCGCAGTCGAGGAAAGTAACTTTATTTGTATGAAAATTCTCAACCGACCACCGATCATATTGTATTTCAGCCCCGCTCAGAATCTCAGGG
Source organism: Colletotrichum agaves (assembly GCA_036785465.1). Lineage (NCBI taxonomy): Eukaryota > Fungi > Ascomycota > Sordariomycetes > Glomerellales > Glomerellaceae > Colletotrichum > Colletotrichum agaves. The sequence goes on along the minus strand of JAXISO010000095.1, from coordinate 135,545 downwards.
GCTTGACTGATACCTACGAAATATGGCAATAGAGAGAGCAATCCTCTGTACCCAAACGGCTTCGACCAGGTTTGCCAAATGGACGCTCTAGGGGCGAAGATGTAGCGGGACGGAACAACGCTCAAATTTCCGCAGTGCGAAGTCCATCCCCCTAGATAACACTCTCCATCTCGAGGCAGCAAATGTCATCATCACCGAAATCATCGAGGGCGCTTGTTCGAAGTATTAAGAATCCTTATCTTCCCCTATGCAAGCATTACTCATCATCCTCCCCTTTAACCACTACACAATACTACTTCTACAGTCCTCCAGCACCATGTAGAGAGCCTGGTAACCTGGGTACATATCTCAAGACAGCCAGCAGCCGTCCCATGTCTCAAGGGGCGAGGCAGCAATTCTTCTCTTCTGCAGCAAAAAGAAAGTTTCATCATCGAATTTTGATCTTTGCCCAGTGTTGAAAAGTTTGGTCATTCCTTCGTCCCAGTTGGCCCAATCCCGATTCCCAAAAAGATAAAAAGTTTGCACAGAAAAGGAAAATACACCTTGTTACAGGAGCAGCACACGCGCGCGAGAAGAAGGGCACTCGAAAACAAGTGGACGTGGCGAGTTGGCCCCCCAAATTCCCGCCTCCCGTTAATGTTTCCTACCCACATATCCCTAAATTCCTGTTGTAGAAGAAATTGGGAGACAAAGGAAAGAGAGAAAACCCGATCGTTCTCCCGATTCATACAGTGGAAAGTCAAGACAGAAGTGGTAAATACAAAGGAATGAACAACGTCATGTGGGGACGAATGATCGCTGTCAATGCATGAAAACGCCATAGGTATGTAGAACGCCCGAGCAGAACGACATGCCTTGTCTAAAGAAGCGAATAAAAGATGCCCAGCAACTATCGTCAGTGACGAGGAGCCGGCTCGGGTTGCCAGCCGTTGATGTACGCCATCAAGCCCATACCTAAGATCACCACACCCAGCATAGATGCATAAGGGACTCCGGCCATCAATGCCTGGTCCTTCGCCAGCTTGCCTGGCGGTATGGTCAGCGGCGTTATGGTATTGGCGCGCGACAGCGTCGGTTTGTCGCTGAAATCCTCCGAAGCGAACCTGGCTTGGGTCACCTGAGGCGTTGACTCATCGGAACCGTCTGTTTGGGCAACAGACGTAGACTTGATAGGCCCTTTACTGCCGTTGCGTCTTCCACGCGAGCGTGATCGTGCGCTTTCTTCTGCCGCAGCCTGTCGTGCCTCCTCATCCCTCCGAATCTGAGCAACCATCTCAGCGAGGGTCTTGCGATCGGCATCGCGTTCTGACTCCGCATTCTCGCATCTTTGCCTCCAAGATTCCATTTGCTGCTTCAGATCGCTCATCTCCGACATCATAGCATCTATCTTGGACTGGAACCGAGCGGCGATGTCCTCAGCGCTCTCAGGTGCTGGCTCCTTAGCAGCGGGCTCAGCATCCGTCATCTCGACGTCTTGAGACTCCGAGTGTTCACGTGGAGGCTCAAATGCTTCCTCCAGCAGTGCTTCTGTGTCGTGCTCCTTAGGCGCTCCGTTTGCCTCCTTCGACGTGACACTATCCTCGAGTATCTTGGCCATATCTTCAGCTAGCTCTCTTGCCTCGCGTTCCTTGCGGAGCATATCCTCCAAATCACGGATTCGAGCAGTCTGCGTGTCCAAATCTTTTTTGGCATTGTTCAACGCTTCGGTGAGTTGAATGATTTGATGCAAATTATCCCGGCCGACAGGCGAAGTGGTATTGTTAATTGCGGAGTGCCCCTTCGGCCGTTCGGTCGCGCCTCGCTTCAGTGATGGGACGTCGGGCTTTTCGGGGAGAGGCTGCTGAGGTGGAGGAGCAGGAGGGTCGGAGAATCTCGTCTTCCCGTCAGGTCGGAATGGCATGCCGTTACCATTGGGTAGCTGTTTCGGTGGCTCGGGTGCTTCTTGCTTTTCCAGGTCCTTAACGTCCTCTTTGCCTAGTAGAGCGCTAATGAACTGGCCGGTACGGGAAAGGTCTTGAGACTGAAGACGCGCGCTTCTCATCTCGTTCTGCGGTTAAAATCAGTACCCGTGTATTAGTTGCGATTGGGTAATCACTCACGTGCAGCCTTTTGACGATATGCTCCGTAGTAATTGGCGCCAGCAGGAACCCGCGAGCAGCGCCGCCGTTCGTCTGCATGCTACCCATCGGTTGAGCTTGCATCACCCGGCCGTTGCTTGCCATTGAAGCGTTGCTGCCTGTCCTCCCGCGATACGGTACAGGTTGGGGCGCCGGCATCATCATGCCACCATTGGCCGGGTCCAGATCTCCAAAGCTCATATCCATAACATTGCTGGAGGGGCTTATGAACCCTGAGTGCTCAACCTTGGCGGCAACCTTGTGGTGAACGACCGTCTTTTGGTCCTCGCTGACGATGTCGATACCGAGCTCGAGATGGTCTCCCGTCTGCAGTTCGTGGGGTTCGGATTCGCGATTCTCTTGCGAAAGACGAGTGCCGTTGACAAATGTACCATTGGACGATTTTACATCTCTAATGTAGATCTTGCCCATGCGATCTGCCCATATTTCAGCATGTTGCCTAGATAGCACTTTGCTGTCAAAGTAGCCATTAGTAGCAGTAGGAATAGTCTTCTGATTGGTTTGGCGACCGATTCGGAGACTGTCAGGGTAGAAAGGGACCGAAATGGTCTTGCGCTCAAATGTGCCATTCAAAGATAGCAAGTAGAGCACGGGCTGCCCGTTTGGCATCGGATCACCCATCGGCCTCGCACCGAGTCCCTGCTGCGGCATCATCTGCGGTTGCCCAGGTGCCTGCTGCAACGAGGTCGCACCGTTGACGCCGTTCATCTGGGTGCGCATAACGGGCCTGCCGAACTCGGCTTGTCCTTCGGGCTTGCCAGCGGGCCAAGGGCCTTTGGGCTGGGGTCGCTTCCTGGACGCGGTGCTCCAGGAGCTCATGTCAGAGTTGGTGGACGCCGGGGTGCCATTTGGTTGCGAGTTGGTGGTAGCGACGGTAGTAGTGGAGGAGTTGGAGGATGTGGATGACACAGAGGAGGATGAGTTACTTCGTTGGAGCGTTTTTCGCGGCGTGAACATGCCTCTGACGTCTTCTGGATTCATTGAATTCAGACTTTGTCCGCCATTAACGTTCCATGCCGGTCGGTTGAGTTGCTGAAAGCTAGGAGGGCTCGCGACGGCAGTCATGAGGGGTATGGTCGTCGAGGAATGGTTGTAGGACAAAGGAAGTCGAGCTAAGGAGCGGGCGATAGCGATCGAAGGGTATCGATGGCTGTGGTGGAAGGAGGTGGTGGTCTAGTGACGCCGGGGAGTTGTTCCGTCACCATTCGCACAGCAGCCCACGGGGTATCGCAAAAGTCGCTCGTCGCTCGGCAAAAATATCGTCAAGTAACAGAAAGGATCTCGATATGGCACGATAGGAGGTGGGAAGGGATGAAGCTGCGCTGGCAAGAAAAATAAGTCAGCGATGATGTCGCGGCAAGGATAGGGGTGGCCCAGCCAAATGGGGCGACGCCGGCGGCCGGCGACGGGGTCGACAGGGTCGAAGGGCCACATAAAACAGACCAGGGAGACATTTGTGAGGCTTGAAACGTACCTGCAATTGAAAGGGAGCGGGCAAAAGGGGCTTGTTCGGCACCTTGATCGACGATAAGCAAACGTGCTCCGTAGGGGGAGGTGAAGTTGAATCTAGGATTTGGGAAAGAGTACAGGTCTCGCCCCCGTCTCGCTAAGCGCTTAGCGTGTGCACTGGGGAACCCGTGGACGGACCAAACAGCGTTCGGAAACACGCGCCAGAGCCGACATGAGCTGAAGGTGCTCCTCGCCTGCTGCTGCTTCTGCTTTCTTTCCGAATTCAGCACCGCACGGCCCAGCGCGCGCGGCCGTCACTGTTCATGCAAAGAGATCTGTTGGTTCGTTCTGCAGCGATGAAGTAGGGAAGAAAAAAAAGTTGAGTGTGACTACAGAGGAGACATGTCTACAGTCTGCTTGCTAATTGATGGACCGGGCAGGTGCGGTCAGTCAGGCAGTCCCTCCCGCCCGTTCGTTCTTTCCTCGCCTTGGGCTGACTTGCCCTACCTTACCTTATTAGCCGTACACTAGAGGGGGAATCCACCTGGACCGCTGTTCTGCCTTTCCGGCTACGCTGGTCAACGGAGCAAATCGGCCCACGTGACACATTCTGGGGCTGATGTCATTCGACGCATACGGGGCACTGAAGCACTGTGCTGGCAAACCATCTGAGCCGGCCACCCGGGAGGTTTTTCTGGCTCGTTATGGCCTGTGCGTCGGGTGACCGTGACATCGATGTCCTTATCCACTCTCCAATAAGAGCTTGGAACGCTGACCCCACTATCACCCTTGGCTTTTGCCGAAGAACTACCGTACCCCGGATTGGATTCGTCCAAACCTAGCTCGGGTGGGCATCGGGAGGCTGCAGGCATTTGCGGTAGCCGCAGCAAATTAGAAGAGCTTCTCCAGCCCACCATCGCAGTGCTCCTCCCGATCAACAGAACGTGCGATCTGACGTTGAGCAGCAACCGAGTTCGACTCTTGCTCTTACCGTTTCCAGCGACTTTCAATCTCGATCAACATGCCTCCTGTTCCTGCGCAGCATGGCGGTGCCATGGGCCCGTCTGTCGCCGACAAGCGTACGATACTTTGCTTGCCGATCTCTTAGACCTAGAGCTGACCTTTTCGCAGTCAAGATGGGTGCCTTGATGGGTGGCAGTATGTTCACCACAAACTTGTAATTGCGATAGGGAGAAAGATTGACCTGGATTTAGCCGTTGGAGCCGTCATGGGCTTCGTCTTTGGTATGCAAGCCTTCCTCCCTCTTGTCGCATCCTCGACTAATCACCGCGGGATTATGTAGGCTCGGTCAACATCATGCGCTACGGTGCGGGCCCCAACGGTATCATGAGGACACTGGGACAGTACATGGCCGGTTCAGGAGCTACTTTCGGGTATAGTAACCTCTTCATGCACTGCTGGAAGACGCTGACACGGCCTAGGTTTTTCATGTCCATCGGCAGTGTTATCCGATCCGACTCTTCTCCCGTCGCCGAAGCCACCTACCGCAGCATGCATCGGAGACCCATTATCATGTACGGTCCCGGATCCGATTTCGCGAAGCGTCAACAATAAAACTGAGGCGTCTCGAGCCAATCGAGTGTACATCATTATGTAGGAGCGTAAGAGGTGAGGGTATTTGATGCTTCTGCACCGGCATCAACCCATATTTGTATAATAGGTGTGTTGCGCATATCACGACTACACGAGAAAAGTTACATCTCTTCCACCTCATTTCCAAGTGCTTTGAGGCATTTTTCGGACGAAGGAAAGGAGGGTACCGTGGCCAGCTACAGACCTGCTTCAAGTGGTCCTAGCATTGATGAGAGTGCTTATGGGCCGGGGTAGAGCCCGGCCAGAGACCTTTTCGTTGGGATCTAACTATACCAAGCCATCTTGACAAGTTGGGGCAAAATGTTCATTGAACGACTGCGCAGAGAGTCACGCTTTTGTACGACAGCCGGGGGTAAGCGTTACCAACGTCTTATCCATCCGATACCATTGGCAGTGCTCAGCGAAAGCTTTCGTTCCGCTGACGCACGATTATCAAAAGCAGGAAGCGATGGCTTCCGTGGTTATCAACATTCTCACCACCGTGATGAGCGTTGGCGATGTAACGCCTCCACTGCGAATGGTTATGATCCGATCAGAAAGTCTGCATCGAACCAATACAAAGTCTACAAGGCTCTGCCATTGCTTACGTGCGTAAACTCGTTCGTTCACCCTGGCACAGTGTCGCCGTCCAAGTCCAGTTCACATGGTGTTCTATACGCATTGCACGCTTGATGAAGTCGGGGTCGACAGGCAAAAGAAACGTCTTACGACTAAGGCGCTGTCGTCCTACCCACAACTTCCACCAAACACAACGAGCGTAGGATATCGCCTGCATCTGGCCCTTTGCGTCAAAGTACATATAGATCGATGGGACCCTTCCCGACGGGATAGTAGGCATGTAGCCGACGTCTCCAATCATCCACGCAGCTAACGGGCCTGACTTTTGACACATCATTAATCAGGCAGTGGTTCTGGCCGGCATTTTTGCAGTCAAGATCGTTGCGAAGACCTTTGACTACATTAACAAACCTTTCTCTCGGTATTTGGGATAGATCTAATTGCGTCACAGCATCGTCGGCGGCGGCACTGCCGACCTCACCGTCGCAAATCGCCTGTCCGCCTTCCGCAAGTCAAAGTAAAGTCTTTTGCAATGCCATCAACACAACAGACTCTCGATCTCCGGCTCGATGACGTCGGAAAGAATGCTCGCGGCGAAACTGGTCTTATTGGCAACGGGTCTCCAGAGTTGTATGGTCCTCTTGCAAAGGCTTGGCCTAGGACTCTCGAGAACCTCGGTTTGGGCGTCAAGGGTGACCCTCGAGATGGGAAAGGCTTTGGGCGGCTATATACATACACTGAATATCGCCGGAGCGACGAGGAGGTACGCTGCGAATGCGTATCTGAGCCCTGTCCGTCCACGCACTAAGCTGAAGGTGATGACCGGGGTGTTTGCGAGGAAAGGACTGCTGAAGAAGGGTCGTGATGGTGTCTCTGCGACTGGGGCCAGGTGGACCGAAGGTCAATGCAATACATGAGACAACTGCCGCTGAAGAGGTGATTCTGTCGGCGGTTTCCATTGCCTCGCCGCAACCGCTTGAAGTATCTGGCGTAGGCGACAAAGACCTGCTTCGCGAAACATGGCATTGATGTCTTCATCGACAATCCCACCGTTGGCGACCTCCAAGATCATGTCTACGTACCAAATGGGCAAGAAAGCCCGGATGACAAGCTTACATCCATACGCGTGCTTAAATCGTCTAGATTTGCGACCAAGCCTGGCGTTTCAACCAGGGAAGACTTCACCAACGCCACCTACCCCCAAGAGCAGGTTGATCTCTATATTCAGAACAAGACAGGTCATCCCTCATCCACGAGCTCTACGGCTTCGTTTACTGTCGCTCAAACAGGTCGTTTCGAACCTAAACCTCGACACTTCGTCACCGGAAATCCACAGCCCGGGCTTCGCCCAGCAACACCGGCGTATCCTCCGAGATCTGAAGTCCGCAGCCGTTTGTCAACTGCCCGCTTTCGAAGGACATATCTCCACAGTTCAGATCCGACACAAGCAAGCTCTTTGCTGGGGATTCAGACGGTGATTTCCTCACCCTCCCCGGCGTTCTAGAGCATCCTCTATCAAGGGGATCAATACACATTGAGTCGGCGGACCCAGCGGTGTATCCAACGATTAACCCGGGCTATCTCACCAATCCGGATCGACGTTCCACTCCTGAAAGCCATTTCTCTTGTAATACAGACCATTCCGTGAACGAAACCCCTTAGCGACTTACTCCAGGCAGATTGAATCGTTCTTCAATCGTGTTACTATGAACTCACGCCAGGCAACGTTGAGGAACGGGTTCGAAGCAGGATACAGAGCGAATATCATCCCTGCGGTACTTGTGCGATGATGCAAAGGGACACGGGAGAAGTGGTCGATGAGAATTTCAAAGTACACGGCGTGAAGGACTTTCGGGTGTTCGATGCCAGCGTATTTCCACTGATACCGAGGGCTAACATTCAGTCTCTTGTTTGTGCAGTGGCGGAGAGGGCAGCGGATAATCTTAAAGAAGCTAACAGTTGAGGTGGACATCATGACGGGTCCTCTGTATAGACGTGCCAAGGAAAGAATGATGATTGATTTAGAGAATCAGAGCAAGCGCAGCAAGTCGTGAACAACCATGATTCCCGCAAGTCCAACCACAGCGCCACCGCTGTCCGGCGCCGGGGTCGCAGTTGGCCTCTTGCCTTCGCTCGCAGCATTCGCTTTAAACTCAGTGAAACCAAACTGTAGTTGATCGGGGTTGATTCCGTTCCAAAAAGTGTAATATTCTTTCGATAACGGGCTGCCAAAACCCAGATCGATGCAAGGTCGCTGATGGGCGTGACGGGGTTCAGGAACAATGACTGGCAGACGCCGTCTTGACTAGCGTACACCACCAAGATGAAGCCCCATTGACCACAGTCAAATTCGAAAAGACGTTAAAGCCCACCGCTTCGACCTCTCTTCCCATCTGCTCTCTCCATCACGAAGCTAGAAACCACTGTGCTTGGGTTGTCAGGTCTTGTCACGACTATGCAGGCTCAGCTTGCCCATTCGACTGAATTGTCTTTCAGAATTGGCTTGCAACTCAAAGAGTCCAAGTCAGACCGACTCTCATCCATAACTCAAACCGGTAGCCCGACCGGCGGAGAGCGTGAAAATGCCAGAAAATGTGCGACTGGAAGCGATCTGTCGTACGTTCGAATAGGTGGGGCTTGCCCAGCTCTGTCAGTCCATTGTTGACACGCCGAGGTAAGATATGGCGTTTAATGCGGGAAACAGATAGCCCGGGCCAAGAACCGAGGAAAAGAGCCACTCTCGGCATGCAGGCGTAATTCAGGCTGCGTTGCCGCAGCCGGGGCGGGAACGGTATGGGGCCGGTATCAAGACCCACTCCGGAACGGGTCTCGAATCGCGGGGCCCCGGAGTCCCCGGCTGCTCAGCCATGCCGTATCGCATACAGTCCTGCAATCAGTAATTGAAGAGTCTTATGTGTGGTTTTGTCAGAAAGACCCTTAATGACGTGATCAGTGTTACTGAACGCCAGCTATCGTCCGATTGGACTGCGGGCCTTTATCATGACCCTGGTTAGGGCCCGAATATCAACACACCGCGCAGAAACGAAGTCGGATTACCAATCTCGCCAATGTCACCTCTGCAGAGATCCACCAACGTGTCTGAGAAATTCGACACCATGGGACTTGCCGTTGACAGCCAAGCCGAGGCAGCGACGTTAAGGGGCATCGACTCGCGCGTTGGTCGAATCACGACAGCGAACCCCGCGATGGCGACACCCCCCACGCCAGAATAGAGCGAATCAACACCGCGTCGCAGCACATCATTCATCCTCGACCCCGTTCCTAATCCACTACCGTCGTCGACAACCACTCCGCTGCCATCTTTTGAGGTCGTAACCAGGTCTCCTGGCATCTTGCGCGATGGCCAGGTTATCAGAATCCGAGATCGGCTACTTAAAATACGGTTTGAGCTCCTTATACATTCTCGGTAGGGCACCAAACTTTCGGGATACACCATCTGGTCGTTCCTAATCCAACTCTCAATCAGAACGATCTCTCCGGCGGTTCTTAGACTTTAACGCGCTGGGTCCCTCAGAAGTGACGCCCCTGCTCGAGATGCCGTCAGAGCACGAGGGCGAGTCCCCCAAGGGGCCGGCGGTGTACGAGTCCTTTTCCGACCGCAACTCGGCGTCGACGACACAAACTAAAGAAAAGGCGCCATGGTGGTCCTACATCTGGGATTATGAGCCTGGCCGGTCTCATGAGGAGCGCGTGTTCATACAGAAACTCGACGTCTTTTTGATCACCATGCTCAGCTTTGGTTATTTCATCAAGAACCTCGATCAGACGAACATCAGCAACGCATTCGTGAGCGGCATGAAGGAGGATCTCGCGATGAACGGCAACGAGATCAACCTGATCGACACAGCGTGGACCATCGGCTACGTCGTCGGCCAGATTCCCTCCCAGATCGTGCTGACGAAGGTTCGCCCGTCTATATGGGTGCCGTCCTGTGAGCTTCTATGGACCCTCTTGACCTTTTGTCTTGCGGCCGTGAAGACCTCGAACCATGTCATTGCCATTCGGTTTTTCGTCGGTCTTGCCGAAAGCATTTTCTACCCTGCGGCTCACACGATATTGGGCTCGTGGTATAAACCCTCTGAGCTTGGCAAGCGCGCCTGCATATTCCACGCCAGTAGTGCGGCTGCCAGCATGTTCTCGGGATACCTGCAAGCTGGAGTGTACAAGGGTTTGAACGGTGTTCACGGCCTCGCTGGTTGGAAATGGCTTTTTGTGAGTTGTTTCGACGGCATATTTCAGTATTCGAGCTGACCTCGGTTCAGATCATGGACGGCATCATCAGTCTTCCTATCTGTCTCGCCGGTTTCTTTCTGATTCCTGATCTCCCAGAGAACACCAGAGCTTTCTACTTGAAGGATAAGGTTTGCGTTATATCTCTCAGAGTGGTTAGAGTGGAAAGTTGACCACAACCTAGGATCGCGAAATGGCGCGAAATAGAATGGACTCCGTCGGTCGCGCACCCCGTACGAAATTGGGACGCTCAGCTTTCAAGAGAATTTTCGGTAAGATAACCGCTGTTTGGAGCAGCAACAACAACCACTGATATTCGATAGGTCGATGGCACGTGTACTATCTGACAGTTCTGTACATCATCTTCATCAACGTGGGCCCCTCCAGCAGCGTGAACCCCTTTTCACTCTGGCTCAAATCCAAGGGGGAATCCGTGGAGAAGATTGTAAGTGATCGACTACCTGCACACCCGCTCAGGTTCGGATAGCGAGACGCTGATGCAAACGTCTAGAACATCATCCCCACCGCGGCCTCCGCAATCCAGCTCGTTCTCACAGTCGCCTTCGCCATCATCTCAGACGCCATCCGCCATCGCGCCCGTATCATGTCCATCTCCACGTTCCTTGGCGGGCTTGCCGCGCTCTTGCTGGCCATCTGGAATATCCCGGACGGTCTCAAGTGGTTTGCTTTTCTACTTCAGCGTGCCTCCGTGCCTTACGGACCACTGAGCATGAGTTGGGCCAACGAAATCTGTGGCTCAGATGCCGAAGAACGCGCCATCGTCATAGGCATCATGAACTCTCTAGGATATGCTTTCAACGCCTGGGTGCCTCTTTTGACGTACCCACAGGTAGATTCCCCCATGTTCAGAAAGGGCTTCATCTTCTCGACCGTCGCGTTCGTCGCCCAAGCCATCATTACGGCTACGGTGGCGTACTTATTTAAGAGGGACAAGAAGAAGATTAAAAGCGAGAGAGACGAGGAAGGAACAAACGCCGCTGCAGCTCAGATAACGGACTAGACAGAGAGGCAGCCGATAATTTAGCCCAATTCTCTTCCAAAAGCGTTGCCTCCGTACCTTGTGTTGTCATCAAATCTGACGTACACCTTAGAGACTGGGCTTGTCATACTTTATCCCGATGCCGTCTTGCTTTCACTATCGATCAGACGTCTTGGAAAGATAAGATAGCGCCGCATCCGGCCATGGGAGACTCGTAGCTCGGGCAACGGGCAACTTTCGAAGCCCTTGCCTTCTCACTTCTCAGGCATCAACCCATTGTTCCCATTCCCATTGTGTCGAAATAGTCCAGTGAATTTATTAAGAAGAGTGGGGCCGGCGTAAATCACTCCTCACCTCGAGACTAACATCAACTTGTCTGTCACTTCTCGTCGCACAACCAACTTCCACGTAACCTTACCAACAAACTTCACCGAGTGCCATCCTCGCAAGCGACAGCTTCTTGACGATTTTCCACAATCAAAGATTGATTGAGACTGTACTACTATTACTATCTTTGTTTACCGTATCACATCCCAAGCATTGTCACGACACTGCCTGTGCTCGTCTTATCAACTCCGGTCTCATCTGGCCTCTTACTTTCTACTACCGATAAACTTGACTCGCGATCGCGCGCCTCACAATAATCTCAAGCGCCCTGGGCCATCCATAGATTATCGCGATATTTCATATTGGTATGTCTATTCGTACTCCCTCTAATCGCTCGCAGGGTGTCCGCGGAGCAACTGCAGCACTTTAAGCAAATGATGCTGATTCCTGACTCAGATCTGGAGATGGGCTTTTTCAAGCGCGTTATTAGCCTCCTGTCCGAGGCCTCGAAGGACATGACCGTCGATGGAATGATCATTGATCATCTCAATGACAGCGTCGTCACATTCGACAGAATGCCTCATGACCGGCCTGCGACGGCCCATCACAAAGGCAATGACAAGACTTACACCAGCCAGTCGGCCATCAGAAAACATTATAAGAAGCCTCGACTTCTCACCAGAGCTGCAACTCGTCTTGAGCCGCTCGTTTCGGTGACCCAGCCTGACTCGCAGTACCTGAAGGCCGCAAGTCGCCAAAGCATCGCGATCACCGCCGGTACCAAACAGATGGAGCGACCTTGCACGCCCTTGATCGAAACCATGGTCCAAGACGCGAACCCTGCAGAGATGCCGGCCATCGAAGCAAATGCCCAAGACGCTGACTAGTTCTCACGCGTCGCGGGCAATCGGACAATTGGCGCGTTTCCCCTTGCGTCCCAGTCCGTCGTTCATCGACCCATCGACATCGTCACAATCAGCAGCCGTTATAGCCACAGCCGCGTCGCGTCTTCTTCGACGAACTACTCCCTTGTCTCGTCTTCGACACAGAGTCAGAGCAGCGCACGTGTCCTCAAGAAAAAGAACAAGATTGGCTGCCTTTCCGAGCGCTACCAAACCGACGAGCGCAGCTCGACATCCGCTCGCAAGCACCGCATCAGATCCATCTCCGTCTCTCAAGTGTCGACAGCTAGCTCCAACTGCACCGGTGATACTGATGAGCATGTGCTCGTCACATTCCCATCCTTCGAGCAGGCTGACATCATGAGCACCGAGCTCGACAGCCTCCTCGTGACCGAGGCGAAGCTTGCGCTTTACAGGGACGCTGACGAGAACCTGGCCGAGCACGACTTCTCTCAAATTGCCACTGATGGCGACAATTGGAGGGAGGGTGCTCACGAGAGTGTTGTTCCGTACGAGTCGTACGCCGAGCAACCCGTAATCCAGCAAATCTACGAAGACATTCCAAGGACAGAAGAATGCAAGTTTGCAACTTCCAACAAGTTTGCTCGTGACCTGCTTTTTGGTAATTACGAAGACGGAAAGTACAAGAAGATCGCCCGGCGCGAGAAGAGCCCCGTCTCTGTTGATCCAGGCAGAGGAATCTTTGATGCCCTTCTCCATGCGTTAAAATCGATCTTCCGGATGAAGAAAAGGGCTAGAACGGACAAACCCATCAGCGACCATAATGTCTTGGAGTCCGAGTGGCTTGAATACTCCAACGAGAGCGACGAATTTGATTGGGCCAAGTAAAACTACTTTATTCGACCCAAAAGAGCAATGATTACAACGACTTGACTGAACGGCTATACTATCTCTTTGCGTACATGTGTGGCGACTACATCTCGACTTAAGTAGCCTCTGGATTGGCTTCGGTTAAGTCTGAGAAAGAGTTTCGCACCTTCGGCTGCTCTATGCCGCAAATTGTCGCAAAGATCTCGATGGAGTATTTGGAGAAAATTGGCGCAAGTCTGAACGTGTTGAGGATTACGCGTGGAGCAATGGAGGTAGACTGGATTATGATGGGCGTTTCTGATTTTGTTTCTTTCTGCTTGCGTTCTTTGTTTTCTTTTGGCTGGCTTTACTTCGGAGTTGGCGAACTCGATGATAATCACACTACTGGTGCCTATGTTATGATAACAGAGAACGGATGTATGATTAAGGAGACTATGAGGTGCGCAAGCAAACTGTAACAGTGCTCAATATGAACTCTTTTGTTCTCTAATATGACGCTATGATACTTGCGTTGGTGGCTTTGACTGGAAAGCGGACATACAGCGTGGTCAAAAGTTATTGTCAACTAAAACGTCAGACTGAATGGGAGCATTAGAAAGTTTGCGGGCGGAATCCTTCTGACGTTGCTGTCATGTTTCCGACTTCCATTTTGCATTCTTATTTGTTTTACCAGAACCTCAACTGCTTCAAGGGTATTGACTATGACGATGGCAGAGTCTTTTTTCTCAAGGTAATCATCAAGTGCTTTACCTCCATGAATATAAACGCTGGGTTGCTTTCCCTCAGGCATCCAAAGTCTGTCTCTGGCTTCCTTGTAGGTGCCTCAGGTCAGCCACGACGACCCAGGCATAAATACGCGACCAGCTCCGTCTAGACAACAAACTTCAACTTCTCTTGGACAACTTCCCCATCCTCTCTTCACAAGGTTTCCTGCCCACCCTCCTTGTTGTCAATTGTTGAGCGCGATTAGTGCGGCACGCAAGCATCGAGGTTCATCACCTGAAAGCCTTTGTCTTACTCTTTCTGTACAACCCGCCTACTCAATACCAGTCTTTGACTCGCGTAGCTATCACAACCCAAATCGCCTACAAACATTACCAAGAACTGCCCTTCTACCTCACCAGAGCACTAGTTTCGTTTGTACACCATGGCTGAGCCTTGGGTCAGGCTTTTGGCCCTTAATCCTGGGCAGATTGAGCGCGGTAGGTTTCTCTATCTATCTATAAACGCGCTTTGTTGATTACTGATAACTTCACTTTCTTCGGCAACAGCTTCTAAGAGTTCGGTGCTGGCCGTACTACAAAACCGAGGAAGCTGGCCCTTCCAAAAGAACGCTGTACTTGATCGCGACCTTCAGGTCCAGACTCCACCCAATGCCCCGGTGACCTCTACACACTCGGCTACTCAAGTCGGCCTCGGGATCGCGGAAAGCTTTGTCTGTCTCAAAGACCAAGATCGCGTCCACAATCGGCCCTTTATTTGGTCTTCCATGTCGAATTGCCACGCGTCCCTAGAAACAGCTGCAAGCCCCCTTAGCGGCGAGCGTAACAAGAATGAAGGTGATATCATTCCGAACAAAGACTTGACCTCTGGTCACAGCAAGACCTCCGAAACGCCTAACTGGACATCACAAGATGACAAGGATGATGACTAGAAGTCGTTGTTTGAGCCCATGCTTGACATTGATGAACCGGACATGGAATCCGAGCTGTTTCGTCCGGAATCTCCCTACACACCAGAGATGACGGACTCTTCCTCTCAAGCCTCTTCGCCAAGTAAAGAATGCCCAGAGATGTTGGACCAGGGGAGTTTTCAAGTTGCCGACGAGGAAAGTGACGAGTGCACCGTGCTCTTCGTAGGCCTTCCAGACAACAACTTCTCTAAATCGCACCCTGCCGACGTCGATGATTTTGTTGGACAAGAGACCGAAATGGATTTCGAGCTGATGCAGTACCGGGACACAGTCCTTGACGAAGATTTCGAGTTTGACGTCGATTGCTCCATTGTAGAGGACGATGACTTCATGTGGTACGAGGGAACTCACGAAAACGTCTTGCCCTACCATCTTTACGTTCGTCAAGATATCATTCAGACGATTCGTGCGGATATGATTGAGCACGACGACGACTCGACCGCTTGGCAATCCACGACGTCTTCCGTGGGACATCACGCAATGCAGACGATCACGTGGCTGGATATCCCGGATTGCATCCACAAGACGGAAATGGAGCAAGTTGTATGGTCCCAAGTGAAAACGAATATTGATGGATTCCAAACGCTTGCGTCTCTCCCGGCCTCTACGAGCTCGGATCCACACTACCTATCAGAATCGCGCGCTTCTCCTGACGATACGCAAGCGAACAACCTCTCTGAGTTTGGGGGCTCAGAGGAGAATGCCTAAGTGGATGTACCCGGAGACATTGACTGTATAATTGGCGGCGCCATCCGATCAGAGGCTTCAGTCAGCAAGCATGCATATTGTAACACAACCTATTCTGAGTATGCCAGCTTGGAGACATCTTTCCCCTTGTGCATTAGAGGAACACTCTGGTCAGTCCTACGACCAAACTCCTTGTGCTATTATCATAAAGAAATGATTCTCATGGGATTTAAGGTAAGCCGGCATCCATAAACAGTCCCACATGCTAGAAATCATCATCCTAACAAGCTATAGGTGCCATGATGCCTCCTGGAGAAGGAATTGGGCCTAGCCAGTGCCGATGGAATGAATGATACCAGGTTTAGCGGCGCACTTGGACACAGCATTGTCTCCTTTTTGAGCAAGCTTTGGAAGCTTTATACTGTTCCTTGTGTTGTGGAGAAAGTCTGATGGATTCTGGCGCGGAGAATACTGTTTTGGTTGAAAGAAAGTGATTGCGGCATGCTGCTCATTGTTTGTCTTTTGTCTTTTGCTGTGTTGAATGTGCTTAATTTGTGTTTGGCTTTGTGGTTCAGCTTTTTCTTTCTGCACGGAGTTATTCAAAGGCTCAACTCAGCATGATTTACTTTTGGGCTTGGCTACTTTTGCCTGTGCTCCTAGGGTTCAATAGGGATGCGACTAGACAGCAAGAGGGATAGCAAGGACAGTAACAGTAGCAACAACGGGCATAGATTACAATAGATCATGAAAGTCTATGACCTATTGGGCATCCATTTGATCTGGACTTAGGCTTTTCTTCACTGGTACTACGAAACAATCGGACGTTATATGGATTAGACAGCTTGGGTGTTCAACTGGATGGTCAAGACTCGATATCCTCTGCGCCCTATACCATGGTCATGATGTTGATAGAAGCCTCTGACAGGGACTGTTGGCTAGAAAGCGCTCTTCATACAACCGGAGTCCGATTCTTGTCACCCCGTCAGAGCCGAAGCAGAGCCATTAAGGACCAAATCGCTAAGAGTACAAACTTTTGCAGCCACCAATTACATTAATGATGTGTCTCCAAGACCGAGTACATTTGCAAGCAATAGGAGCGTCTATCATACAGCTGCTAATCCATACTGCAATAATTGCCATTCAAAGGGTGTGTCGAATTTGAATTCATGTTTGTGTGTCTCCCAGCAAAGCCTGAAGCCTCACCGCAGCGTTGCCGAAAAGCGACGTCTGGAATAATCTGTGCCGACACTGCCTTCGTGAATGCTCATGGCCGTTGTCAGATCAATTCGAGGCCTGTAGGAAGATTTCTCGAATCAAGCATCCTGGTAGGCGGACTGAGAGCTCCTGGCCCAGCCGGTGTGTCGTCTCTATAGAAACCGGGTTGTGCCCCAGGCCACCGCCCTCTGCTACCCACACAACCTCGCCCTGCCCCAGCTTCTCGAGAACTTGTTTCCTTACAAACTCGACTTCCGTCTTCCCTCGTCATCTGTGTTGGCGCGCGATTATTCCTGAGTCCGATAATTCAATTACCCCCTCTTCGACATTTACGGCGAGGCTCCTTGCTGTCAGCCAATTTTGAACCTACAAGGCTACTCGTCGTATTCCTTCTCGTCTGCGCTGAGCTTTATATACGTAAACCGCGCTTCTCCCGACAAAATTAACTTCCACGGCCGATGTCGAGCTAGTCTCGTATCTGTAGTTCACGAGGATGGAGCGGCGAACTCTGCCCAGTCCTAAACGCGCGGATCTCTTCTCCGCGAGCCGTAAGTTCAATATCCCCTTGCTGCGCGTGCCATCTTTCTTGAAAGTTTGATTGTATAGCGAGGCCTCCATTACTAGGACGTAAGTGCTCACACCTCGCATAGAAAAGCAACCCGCGAACAGGTCTTCGCAGCGTCTACGCCATCTCGATTGGGCGGTTGCATCACACCACCAGCCAATCGATGGTGATTTTGCACAGATGCTGGATCAAATTGACCCTGTTCTCATCCAGACAGTCGCGTCCTACGAGCGCGTCGATTCTATGTGCCGGCCGCAGAGTGGGGGTTCTTGCTCACCGCGAAGTGCGGTCACCGGTCTCCTGCGTCGACCGTGGGTCTATCTTGCCTTCTCGATGAACACATTCATCCGCCATATGAAGGCACTGCCGACTTCGTCTTGTTTCGAGCAGATGGGAGCTGAAGAGGGATCGGATGGCAACCCGTCAGAGTGCAGTGTGAATCGGATTCTCGACATGTACGGCGACTAGAATTCGTCTGCGTCTGAGACAGGCCGTGGATCGTCGACGGAAAGCCGCGAGGGTCCTCAAAACAGTCACGCCAGCCGCGGTAAGCTGACAGAAATTCCCTGCTGCGCTGTCAATTCGAGACTGGCTAATGAATTTCGGTTAGAGTGGACACCAAGGATCCGATCCCTCGATGATGCTTCTACGCTGTCTCAACCTCATATTCGCATGGAGTCATCTTCCAAGATTGCGAAGGGCTTGGATCTCTCGTTGAAATACCATCATGGCTTTCTCCAAGATGAATGGCGGGGTTGCTTTGAGACGTCTCGAATTTCCCACGAGAGGCAAAGCGAACAATTGGCTTCCATGATGGACACTATCCTTCAGAAGATTGATGCTTTATTGGAAATGCCTCAACTTTCTTCTCGTCGCAAGATACTCTCTGGGTTTTGCAATAACAACACTCTTCCTGATGTGGTTGCCAAGCCGGAGCCACTGTGCTGGCCAAGGCAAAGTTCGCTTTGCTCGTCAGCAAAGCCTAAGCCTTTGAGAGTCACAAAGAACATCAACACATTCAACGACAACCTCCACAAAGCTTCTCTCGACAAACACACCATCATTGAATCTATGCCTTCTAGCAACAGTATCCCCCTCTTTCGCGATACAGAGGAGATTGCACCACAGCTCCCCAGCTATCAATCAGGCATGTTAAGCTCTGCTGCACCTGCACCACTTTGTCTGGTTAAGGAAATAAGGAGTATTTCTCGAGGGGCTCATGAATGGAATCAATGTCAAACCTACCAGTGCAACAAGGAGAACAAAGCGCCTCTAGACGAAAGCAGCAAAAGCATTCGGTGGGTCCAATGGTCTCCTCAAGCACACGGAAAGGGCTCTTTCCTTGGAAACTATGTTTTGCCCAAGAGTCCTGTAAACCGCAGCAAGATCGGTCAAGGGAACCCTTTCGTTACATTGGACTTTTCCATACACATTGACGAGGAAGACAATGAGCAGCTGCGTCATAAGGACCCCGCCAATTCCAACATCACCTTTCACCAGGGCCAGAATGGCAAGGGAGACGGCGAGACGACTGACTTCCTCCTGAGCCCTACTGAGCACAGGTTGGATCGACCTTCTCGCATTCCACTGCTTGATCGAAGTGTGTTATTTGCCGGCAGCAAGCACTCTTCTTCTTCGCAATACGTCTGCCCGTCCGACGTACTTTGCAGCGAGATTCGTGCCAGCGAGCAGTGCGATATTTCATATCCACAACCGTCCATCGAGTTTGATACGGTGGTCTACCAGATTGCTCAGCCCTTGCTCGACGAAACGAAAATCGATGAACATAGTTTCTTCGAGGAACCTCACCGTTCGGGACAACGCGTTGTAGGGTTTTCCGATCTCGACGAGCAGTTACGAAAATGTCAACTTCGTCCTAGCCAGATCTTACTTTGGCCTATTCATCACCCTGCGGAGACAATTGAATTCACAAATGAGGTAGACCCGTACAGTTTTGCCGTTCCTTGCCAGCCCGTACCCTTCGCCTCAGCTTAGGTTGTCTGAAATTCGTCGACGTAACGAACTTTGATCGTTGAGACAAGAGCTTGCCCTCCCGCAATATGACTTTCGAAACCTCCAAGGAATCCTGCCGAGGGAGATTTGTCGTGCTGAGAAAGTGCTCTCCACTTTCGGTCATAGAACATATAACTAGAGACGCGGTAGAAGGTGATAAGGCTTTGGATGTCGTAGACGTTGCATTGACTGCTGGCAGACGAGAGTCTCAGAACGCCGCACGAGTAATGATGGTGGTCTTTCGCATTAGACTTTTGTTGGGGGTTTGATGGTGGTTGAGTGGATTTGTGAGAGATGTTTGCTTTGAAGGTATAGGTTTTCTGATTTTCCCAATCATGACCACACACAAGTAGCAAGAAGACTTCCCAGGACTATAAAAGACGGCTTTGGCTAAGTTCTACATGAAAAGTATGAAAAAGCAAGCCTCCTGTCAGAGAAGAGAGAGAGAGAGAGAGAGAGATTAAGTGTGCCTAGAAGATTGTGGGCCATAGTGACCCAGCACAAACATGGCATACGTCCAACAAGGAGAAACCGAGTTCAGGTGATTCCTGATCAGAATTACTTCTGATGGTTTTTGATATCACACTCTGCTCAGGTTGGCGTTGTAGTTCTGGGCCGAAGCACCGACAACCGATCCCTTGGGATAATTGTCCCCAGTTTGATGAGCACTACCCGCTCGCAAGGCAGCGACTGCGCGTGAGAACTAGATTAAAGGCCCTAAGGCGATTCTCTTTCTTCCAACCTGATTTAGAAAGTAAGGCTAAGGTTTCACGGGCGTCGGCAGTAAGCCGATGCCAAACCGGCCATTCCCCCCATGAATCAGGCAACTTTGCCCCTTTTGATCCTGGTTTGCCGTCTGAACTCGGAACACCACACAGCCCGCATCTCTCGCATGCCGGCCCATGCTGAGCACCTAGATGATCCAGAAACGATCTAGTTCGCGAACCCCCTGAAATCAGATATACTAGGAGATCGAGTCGTCCACCTGGCGGGGGAAGAAGCTTAGTATGTAGCCAAGACCTCTCAGAAGGATTAGATCGTATGGTTGTGGTGTTGAACGCGAAGCCAAATATGCCATGCATAGTCAAACGTACTCAGGAATTGAGGACAGACGTATTCCATGGTCACCCGGCGTCTCGGTTTACTATCATAAATCGAGCCTAGTGACAAGGGCGGTCGCAGAGGTTCCCCTGGTAAATGGTTGAGCAGACCTGGCGCTGCAGGCTCTTGACAATTAGCGGCAGCTCAAACCCAGCAGAGCGACCATCTTGATTAGTAGATAAACTCTCAGAGACAGCCGGCTTTGGAATAAACCATAGCAGACAGGAACTTGGAAGCGGGAAAATCCTGATGAGCAGTATGAATGCAACCAAAACCATGAAGCCCAACACGAATAAGACTTAAGGTACCGCGGAGTCCACATCTATTTCACATAGTTTTGAACACGAAGCACCTGAGCTCCCACTGCTATCCAACAACAGTGCGACTCTGCCTTGATTTCCGGAGCCGCCACGGCCCGCCTTGTTGGCAATAGAGCAGCAATCGTCTTCCCTTTAATGGTTAGCAAGCCTTCGAGTCTCATGGGATCGAGAGGATCACGTACGCAAAGCATCCCAAAAACACCATAGCCAGGGAAAATCTTCAAGCTAACATTGCACTGAGTCTAGCTCTCCGCCCACACCTCATTCTGACGCTGGCAAGCACCTGTTCTACTGTTGGAAAAACTTTGGTCATATGAGATTGAATTTGTATGACATGGCATTTCAATCCGCGGATGAGTTCGTGGGAGGTAAGTACCTGTGGTCGGAAGGCAGCAGCCATTTTTTTGTGTGCACTGTTTAGATATTGATGTCAATGAAGAACTTTGATGGTGAAACGTGAGAGTGGTTCTTACCTCATCAAGGGCACCACGCTTCGCGGGCGACTTGGGAGCCGTAAGTCTCATATTCAGATTAGAGGCGCTGGCACTAAGTCACGAGACAACTTGCTATAGGGTTGTGGTTCTTCCCTCATCAGCAAGTCCTTGACGTCTTTCCATCACCGGAATCAATGAAGCTCCATTGACTTGTTAAGGATGCATGGATCAAGGATACTGAATAATAATATAAGATCAATGCTGATTTAAATACTCAAAGTTTAATTCTGAAGTGCTCTTCATTAGCACAAGAGGAAAGAAGCTAACAATATCCTCATCTCATGCAAATTTACCACCGAATACGTACGAACGAAACATCTGACTTGCAAGGTAGGACAAATGACTTGTTGGAGGCAGCGTCCACAATTCACATTAAACAAAAAGAATAGCCGTTCCAAATCGGTCCTGTACACAGCTCATGTCAACTCAATTCTGCGAAATGACGTTCAGTGTTATCATGATTCTCTTACAGTTCCATCATTATTATTATAATCCACTATTGTCGCTGGATACATGTCCATAGGCAAAAGCATGGTACCTAGCTTCTTGAGGCCCCCTCCATGCATAAGATAAGCCACGCGATGGAAAGCCGGCCGACTCGTGAACCCAATGCTCTGTGCATTACCAAAGTTGCAGTATCCTAAGCAGACCGCTTGACAACGAAGGCGCCACGCTCGATGGTGTTGACCAGAATGTATCCGCTCTTGAAGTAAGGATAGTGACTCCAAGTACCAACGAAGTCGACAGATCCACCGTTAGGCTCTTGATCATCCTCGGGGTAGACATCAAAAAAGCCAATTTCGCTGACCTTGGAGCCAGTGGGGTCCTCGGGGAGAGACGAGACGTCCAGGATGCGGAGACCGGAACCATAGTTGCTCTGGTATGCGATGCCGTTGACGACGAACTGGTTGTGGTCGATGCCGTATGCAGGGCTCTTGTAGAATCTGGTCCTTGTCAGTCGAGTCATTTCACACCAGGGGCGTAGGAAGGTGGAAAAGGGGCCGGAAGGAACATGGCTACTCACCCGGTCTGCTTGGGGTTCTCGAGCGACCTGATGTCCCAGAAGAAGGTGACCGGGTGGCCGTCAGCACCAGGTCCGGCCTTTAAGTACTCATCCAACTCGTCATCGAGCACAAGGTACTCTTGCCATTCGGTGTTGGTGACCCAGCCCTGGTGAGTGTCTACACATTCAGGTTGGTCAACCAAATATTTACAGAGCGTTTGGGGTGGGCATACAGGTAGCACCCTCGTAAGAGGTACGAGAAATGATGTTGGTGGTGTTCTTATTGGTGACATCGTAACTGTGGGGATTTTGAGCTTGTGAACTTCCGATGACTTTGACATGTGCTTACATGGTCAAGGTGTCTTCGTTGTAGCCATAGCAGATGTCCTTGCCGAAGTACTTCTCATCGGGACCACGGTAGACAAGGCATTGGGCGTCGTGGACGTATCCGTCGCCTCCAGCACAGCCAGGAGAGGTAGGGTTGGCCGGGTCGCTGAGGTCGATGAAGATGAGACCAGAACGGCACGCACTTGAGCGAGGCAGGGCGCCGACAGCAACAGCGTACTCCTTCTCCTCGTTGATGACGATGTTGTGGGTGGAACCGACAGGAAGGCCGTTCCACCACGACGTCAAGTCCTTTTTGGCGTCGAACGTCTTGGGTTGGCGGGGTCGAGATCCAAGAGCTTTACATCACATCAGTATGGGTTTTGAATATTAATCAACAACAGCGTCTCACCTTGGTAAGGTCAAAGATCTGAACACCGTGGCGAGGAGCTTCGCTGCCAACGACAATGTAGTTTTTGTATCTACGAAGCTCGCGAAAGGGAGACTCGGTTGAGTACTGGGGCAGGCGACCAAGGTAAGAGAGCTTGCCCTTCTTGGTGATCTCAGCGAAAGCATCTCCGTCGGCCTGTGTGATAACGGCAAACTCGCGGCCGTCAGGGCTAGTCCATCCGCAAGAAGAGGATCCTTGGCCGGCGCTGGAGCCGAGGTCGGCGTGAGCCTTGAAGTCGTAGAAGTCGACCCTGTCGCACTTGAAGGTGTTGTTGGCGTCGCCGGGGACGACTTCGGCAACACCATTGGCGCAAGTGATGGGACCCTCCTCGGCCAAACGGCTGCGGTAGGCGGTAGAGTCCATCTGGCCGCTCGCGATCTGACGATCCCACGTTTCCTAGTCGAGGGCGGGTTAGAGCTTCTTGGCTTTGCCAGCTGGAGCTATCAGATGTCTACCTTCTTACGGGCCATGATCTCCATGTGGATGACACCGCTGTCGTAGATCTTGGAGACGTGCTCACTGGGCGCAACCTCCTTAGCGGAGGCTCCCTGGAGGAGCGCCGACAAGGCGACTGTAGCCAAGGTAGCAGCCTTCATCTCGTGTGGTTCAAAGAGGGTTCGCTGGGTGTTGTCTAGAGCAGGAGTGCTTGGCACTTGAATCACGTTGATCACTTGGCGTGTCAAGGACCGGAGGAGACTGTTGTTAAGCTGAAGTTGGGGGGGGGGGGGGGGGGGGGTTAACTGAGGTGTCTTGCCCTTTTGGGTGGGGGGGGCGAAGGTAAGGTGAGGTGTTCTACTATATTAGGCCTAGTGTGGCAGAAGGCAAAAGAGGGGTAGATAGTAGGTTATATTTTTTTAATTAGTTAGTTTCTATGATATATATATATAATAAGTTACTTATTATAATAAGTTACTTACTTTTTATTACTTTTTAATTATTTATATAAGTTTATTAAGCTATATTATATAAATTTAATTAAATTTACTTTTTATTATTTTCTTTAAAAATCTCCTAAATTACTTAATATATATAAATATTATGTTTAATCTTTTTATAATTATTATATTTATTAAATAAACTTTACTTATAAGTCTTTTAATACTTACTTTTAGTAATTAAAAATATATAGTAAATTTATAATAATTATTCTAAGTCTTTATTTAAGAGAATATAATAAGCCTACTATATATATTAAAATAAGCTAAGAATACTATAGAGGCAAAGAATAATAAAACTATATATTCCTATATATTTATATTAAAGTATTATAATATAATAGCTTTGTAGCTATAGGCACTTAAATAAAATAAAATATATTATAATAACTTAATATATTATTATAAATATAATTTAAAAAGACTTCCTTAAAAAGATAATAATTCATTAAGAAAGCTAAGCTTAAAACTACTATATTATTTCCATTACTATACTAATAATAATAATAGCTACGCTGTGTTCCTCTGCAGGATCCTATTTATAATAAATAACTAACTAAGCCACTTATTAAGACTCCTTATAATAGTAAATCCCACTAGCCTGTCTTAATATACTATATAATGTGTTGTACGTGGCCTAATCCGAAATACCCGAGATATGCCTAGGAATCTGGGTTTACCCCTGTAAGTAAAATAACTAATATCCCAAAAGTTATGCATTATATACTAGTGCTAACTCAGTACTATTCTAATAAAGTAAATATTATAAGTAAATTTAAGTATATAGAAGTATATATTATAATAAGGAAAAGGAAAGAAATAAGTATATAAGATTAACTCTCCCGCGCCTATATATAAGTAATAGTTTAGGGGTAAAAAAGAGCTGGGCTTATAACTATCGCGTATATAGGCGCGGGGAGCTAAGGAGGCGTACCTCAGACATGATTTTCTATTAGGCGTTCACAGTTTTCAACCCACCCTCCATTGCAAGGTCACTGAATGTCTTCTGGCAGTCTGCTGTTGTTCCGGAAAGCCAACATTCAGACGGCTGACGGGACAAATCTCTTGGTATTGGCAGCAGTAATTCGTTACGTAGTATGTAATGTCTCGTTGACCATCCATATTGATGGGGAGATTTCCAGTCGTAACAAATGTTCACTTGACAGGCTTCGATTTACCGCCGTCAACCTACCGAATATGGAACCCTACCAAAGGAATACCGAGTGAAATAAAATGCCAAATGCTCCCAACGTCAGTTACAATAAACATGACCTCCTTTTTATGTTTCGTTGAGTGAATAGCACGGTTATGTACGTCGTGCTGCTGTAACCATTATGCGAAGTCGATAGTCCGTTAACGTCCATAAAAACCGTCCATAAAAAACACGGTTGGGTATCTTGCGGTTTGACCAAAGCAACTCTTAGCCGACGCCCAATGATCAGTCATTATCGTCCAGCTCGCCCCAGCCAGGCGGCGGGTGCGTGGTAAGTTTGGTTCTGGGTGATCCGTCGCTGGCGTCTTCGGGTATTGGATTCAATCCCTCCGGTGGCATGGCTCTCTCCCATACGGCTTCCCACGACTTTCTGGCTTCGAGTTCATTTTGATTCCACGTCACAGACCGCGCTGGTGAGGCTCCCTGTGCGGAGCTCTCGCCGCCCCTCACAAGCCAACCCTCGCGGCGGCCATCCATCGAACTCGCTCGTGGGTTGTATGCCCAATCCTCCTCATGTAGGATGGACACGGATTTCCTCTCCGTCTCGATCGTAGGAGGGCGCATGCCCATCGGCTGACCTGCTAGTACAGCAAGCTCAGTGTCGAAATTTGCGGCGCGAATGGGGCTCCTAACGTCTTCCGCAACCGAAGCTACTTCGGTTCGAGCGATTTTCGTTTGCTTTCCTGTGATCACACTACACCAGTAGGAGGAATTGTCGCTACACTTCCGGTAGTCGCTAGTATGCTGGGGCAGAGGGCCCGTGTTCGCCGGTTCTCCTCTGCGTATTCGTTCGATGAGGATGTTTGTGGACGGCAGACAGGCACACACAAAACCAATGACAAGTTCGAGTGATCTGTACTGTCTAAGTCATGCCACTCTGCTGAACAATCACGATCAAGACAACTCACGTTAAGAGATCCAACGCCACAAAATCCGACGTGACGTCCTGAGATGACAGAAACAAAACCAGAAGGTATAGCCGATAAATCGTGACCGCTGTTGCAACGCCTCCGGCGCCAAGCAAAGTCAGAATTTTCAGCTTTTTCCGCAGAGGCATCCTGATCCCCCAAAGAAGAGGTATCGGGATGATGAGAATGAGAAAGTCAGTGACGATTGCGAGAGCAAGATCGGCAATGAATATTCTCCGCTGATTGAGGCATCGTGAATTCGGAGTGTGTGGGTCCCAATATGCCGACACTGGTGTGCAGATGATGGTTTTCAGTGTCTGGATGGGTATGTAGCAGACGAGCAAGACAAAAACGAAGATCCGGATTCCGCGCGCAATTCTCTCGCGTGTGGCGAAAACTCGGGCTTCGAGGAGGAGGAGGGTGACCTTGGTGAAGTACGCTGCCGGGCAATAGATGATGGAACTCGCATAAAGCCACTGTGCCACGTTTTGGTGAGCTTGGCTTCTGCAATACGTTACTGGCCACCTACACGCATGACTTCTTGATACAAGTCTGTGGTCAGCTCCCATGCGTGGTATCCTTCACCGTAGTGCGCCACTGCAGCCACCCGTCAGAACGAATACTTGCGGTGTGTATCTGGCTACTTACTGACGAAGACCGTGGCTGTATACGAAATTATCAAACTCTGTCATCTGCATTAGTATTGCACGTTGCGACCGGTATGCCCTCCCGGGAGCCGCAGGGAAATTCTCACGTATGCTACGGCGCATGTCCCTGGATTAGCAGTTAGCCCGGGGCTTCTACACAGAAATCCCCTGCAGGATTGCGACGGTAGACGTACAATCTTCGGGAAGGAAATGGCTCCCAGAAGAGAACTTCACGTATGTCCTTATTCCGAAGAACAACGTCGTCACGGCGGCCATCACACTCATTCCAATGACATTCAACATCCATCCGGCGTCTCGAGGATTGTCGAAATTCGGAGTTTCGCCCGGCGGAGGCGGAAACGCCCCTACCGGACTCGTGGTGTTGCTCATTGCTTCGATCGTCAGATACGAGCTTTGTGCCACGGGTAAGCGCTCATCACTTCACGATTCTTCGCCGATAGTTGTGGTGTTGGTGGATAGTTGTGGTCATGACAAACGCGTCGTCGGTTCGAAATATTACGTGGCCAAGCGCTAGAGCAGCTGATGAAGGGGAGTTTGACGACATGCATCCCGCGTCGGTCCTGACTTGCCCCGCCGCTTTAGAGTTCATCGAGTGGTCGGACGTAGTCAGGGTCAAGGGTAGCACATTTCGTAGCCAAGATGGAATGATCAGCGGCAGGGAAACTCTAACAAGAAGGATTGCACGGGATTCCTAGCGACAGAATTTGAGATGAAGAGTGACTGGGGTGCGGAATGCCAATGGATTCGGGGGAAGGTCGTCCACCACCATCCGTTGCCCGTCTGTCCCTCCGCCCTCGTAGGTGGCAGTGTGAAGCGAAAGGAGCTATCGTGGTATGGTCACGGCGGTGTTATGATGTTATCCAGGGAGTGCGGTCACAAAGTCGATTAGGTATCCCATCGACTGTTAACCAACGCCAAAAAGAAGTCTCCGTCTACATGAATATCCATTTTCACCCTAAACTCGCTAATTCTAGCATTCTTAATTGGATTAAAGTTCTAGCCGATAAACTACACTAGTCTAACCCCTTACTTCAGCATATACGTAGTAGTACTGGTTAGCAGTAAATAGGCTATGCTTGTAGATAAGTCTAAGTTCACTTATAGATTACGACGAATCATTCCATATTCCCTGAAAGAGGCAGCTCTATGCCCGAGCGGGCAATTTAGCACGCTATTAGTCCAGAAGGTACATGCAAGCCAACCGCACTTGGGCCAGCCACGACGCGGGAGTCGAATGGTGGCGGATCTGTTGGCCCCTAACAATCGCCGCCATGATCCAGAGCCGTTCTAGAAGACTTGCGGAACGAAAACTCCGGATCCTTCAGCTCGGCACTCCGATCGTCCCGTTGAGGCAAAGGGTTCTGTAGTGCCTCTGGCTATTATATATTTGGGTGACGAAAGTTGTACTCGTGATCTTGTAAGTTACACAACACAATCTGTCAGCCGAAATAAACCTGCAAACTATGTGTGAGGGGAAAAGAAAGGTTATTATTATGGGTAGGATTGAACTGACGCCTTGTGGCAGTCGATGGGATACGACTGCGTCACGGCATCTCACTAGCCTGATGAGGAACGCAGTAGCCGTTTACTAGCCGTTCCATTTCGGCAATGGGCAAAGAACCCCCAGATCGTATTCCTACACTAGCAGGACGTTTTGATTCTAGGTTGTCATTTTGCAATAGCTTCCTACCAGTATCACCACTCTAACGGGCTGACGACCATCTATCCTCAAAAAGAATCAGCGGCTCATTGGTCATTGACTTTGACATCCTTCGAATCTTGTGTCAACCTCGACTACCAGAGATTGTGATTCTAAAATCAAAACTAAAATGATCTCAACCTTCAATGTCATACTCAAAATTCCAGAAATTAACGGTTGCCACATGCATGGTTGCAGTGTTACTTCTTCTGTTCCACCCAAGGATGCCCAGTAAGTCTAAAAAGACCTTTTCCCCGAGGAGCCGATTATGGAAAATTTAAGTTGGCCTTCAGGTGTGCATGCTGGGCTTCGCGACCCCAATTGGGTTGACTGCTGCGTCATGTTGGAAACCCATTTCCTCCCGACGATTCCGAGCACTACTACCCCCCAGACTTTGTGTGTTTTCGTTGAAACATTCTATTACCCGGGGTTTTACAGATTCCTCTGGGGTTTTCAGCTTAACGAAACTTTTTAAACCTCGGCGATACCTGCGTGCAGCCGCCTGCAGGTTGAAACACATTACGACAGCAGTCCAAGTTCTTTGTGGTAAACGCGTCGCCAGCGGCGCTGACGGATCATGCATTCGACTTTATCATTATCAAGCAGAACTAGCTGGGTATTTTAGCGGTGCAGCTGGTCGCCGTGTGGAATCTCTCTGGCCGCCTGATCCTTAATTAACACTATGATGTGGATGAGGGACTAGCAGACACAGCAACCTAGTCGATAGAACAACAACCTTGTCGATAGAACAGCAACCTTGTCGTTAAAACAATGGTCACTGCCTAGCTGTGAAACAAGCATAAGGTAGGCAGGCCAGAATGGTTGCCAAAACCCTGCTGGGCGGCGGGAGTGGGGATCCATGGCCATCCCGGCTCGGTAGCAGACATCGAACTGGCACATGATTGCGACCAGTGCGATAGTTTGCGGCGACAGACAGAATTGTCGTGGGCTTTTTCTCCATCTCATTACCTTACCCGAACTTCACATCTGCCCTTCACTGGAGAATAAAGCGAACGGCGAGTGGAAAGTCGTTGATGGGTCTTTCCAGGCGCGGTGGGCAGAAACCACGTTGCGAAGGCCTATGATCCACCAGGAGCCGCGCCGTCGCCCGTACCGTCTTTAGATGAACCAACTCGTGGAGATGGAGATACTCTTCAAAACAAGTGACGTATCAGCTGTCTTGGGGTTGGAGACTGGCCGTCACGTAGTGACTTCGTCGCGAAGTCGGCATGAGAAGGAGGTGCGACGCACATGTGATCACTACGAGAACCCGTGTTCGTTCTGTTTCAGCTGTCAGTGCTGCTCGGGGACCTTTTGGCGAGCTATCCCACATCTATCCGAAGTTCTAGATAGGCTTAAATTTGTGGTAACACTCAAATTAGGTGGCTGAATTAAGTCAGTTTCGAGGCTTAGGCCTGCGGATGCAATGAATAGCACTTTCGGGCATTGGTCTCGCAGTTACAGGCTTTGGAGATCCCAGCCTGGTTTTTGCTGTCGGCGGGAAGGCTCAAGCCTTCTGGAACTAACAAGAACACTGTTCGCATAGATTTGGGTTGATTAGATTAGGTTCACTAACTGCATGCATCGTACCTGGTGAACGTGGGCGAACTGAGTCAAGCCTGGTATGCACGGCGGCAGCTTATCAGCTGCTGTACGCATCCCGGCGCAATCTGCTCGGCCACTTTGCCCCATCTCCCACTGGGTAAATTGAGATGAAGTGTATCAACTTCATAAGAAAGACAAGTCATCGGATGAAAGTGCAAACCCCAGATTTGAAAAGGCCCTTTTCCTCTGATGACTTGTGTCGAAACCGGCGGTCTGTACACGCTATGTCACCAGCAGTAGAAGCACCGAATCGGGGCCCATTCAATCCTGTTGTTGTGAATCGATTTCCAAAGCAAGAGTTTGTCTTTAACGTACTGAAAGTAGGTAGACTATGGTTCACTTCCTCCGGAAATTGGCGGTGAGCGGTTCTCATAATATTACTATTCGCCGGACGCCCTTTGTCCCATGTCTGCTAAATACTCCAGGGTCTTGATTCATTACATGAATCCGACTCAACGTCTTAGTGGACACAGAGAAACAACACATCTTTTTCTGGACTCAGCCGGAAACTCATGGCCGACATCACCTCAGTTGGCTGCCTTCGTGGTCTTCGCCCTAGACGTCATCATCAGAAACACGAGCGCATACGGGGAAACTCGAAAGATGGCGGTTACGCTAACCTGTATGTTGTTACTTCATATATTTCTCCGAGGATAGGAAATGAGACTTACACAACGCCAACCATGAGCAATAGTGCTGTACGGGCAGTAGGCGTACGAGTTGTTACTGGCCGGATCGACAATATATGCCAAAGCCGACGATAAAAAGTCGTAGATGTACTTCGGCAAGTGTTATTCAACGACAGAGGGATATGTGTCGCCTCATCCGGTTTGCGTTCAAGTTTCACATCCAAAGACACGGGCTCAAGAAGGACTTGGATCAAGTAGGTGAATGGGTTGAGCCAGTAGAGCCAATATTTCCAGAAGGCAGTGGTCTGAAGACATGGAACGACGACATCAGACAGAAGTTCATCAGGCCAGCACCAAGGAAGCCAGAGCCAAGAAGTACGCCTTCAGGCTGTAGGCAGCGATTGCCTCTCATACACTGCAAATCATTAGCATGGATAAGCATGAAAGCAAGACCTGTCCCGAATCGCGGGCTTCAGTTGGAAAGCCCACCGTGGAGCACCTAGTAACACGAGTCAAGGTACCGCAAACAATCAAACCCAGTGTTTCTGACAAAAGATGTGCAGCAACGAAAGCGAACCAGCGGTACGTTTTGAACTTTTCCTCCCGCGCCTCCAAGATGTTGCGATTCCGGTTGAAAAGTGGTTGCAACTGATTGATGCACTCCGGCGCAACGAAGATAAAGTTGGCCAGTGGTCGGAGCTTTCAAGTCAAAAGTCCTACTACCTAGCATCCAGAAAGTGAAGCCACCGAAAGTCCGTTGGTGATGTGCAGACAGATTCCCTGAAGTCTTCCTTCTTTTTCTTATCCAAGATACCAAAGAATTCCTGGAGCTCTCGGATTTTTTAAACAGTCTACTCCAGCTCTCTGATGGCCCCTCTATCTCGAGTCTTCAGTTGTTGATACAGTCGCTGTTAGTGGCATCGGGCCCCCTCTTTAGTGCCGGTGCCGGATTTACGGAATTGCGGTGTTTCGGATTTACGCGGTTAGAAGTCTCGATATCATTCTCCCGCCCACTCCTCGCCTCAATCACATCTCGCAATGCAGAACTTTCATTCGGATTGGAGGATATACAGCCGAGGTTGCTTGCAATTTGAAACCGAACCAATTCATATTCCTCCTTGCTCCCGTTGCTCTGGGGTAGTGGGGCGCGATCCTTCGGACATACGGCATGCGATCCGCCATGAAGATTCCCAAGGCTTGCGAGCCATGCCGCCGCCGCAAAATCAAGTGCTCCGGCGACAAACCCTGTCAGCAGTGCGGTCATAAACCCTCCGACTGCGTATATCGACTGAAGCCGCGCGTGCGCCCGTCCGCGAAGCACAGGGCAGCGGCCCTCGGCGAGACCGGGAACCTAGGCCCGTCGCCCCCGGGCCCGGAGGGCGTCCCACCCGACGAAGCCGCGTCTCGGCGGTTGGCGGAAGACCACCAGCAACAGGTCGCACAGACGGAGGTCTATCACAGCGTTGCCGCCGCGCACCACGCTCCCAAGTCGACAGACAGCTCACAGCTCTTCTACGGTCCGTCTTCGAATTCCGCGTTTCTGCAACAGATCCACCGAGGCCTCTTGTCCGGCCAGTACGGCCAGAATCATAGTAAAGATGTCCAAGAGGGCGGGCCAGGGTTGGACATGTTCATGCAGCGTAACATCTTCTTCGGGATGCCCCTCAAAGTCAGCATAGAGCCGACGCAGCCGGTGAGCTGTCCTGTTTCCATAGAACAAGCGAAGGAGTTCGCCCAGCAGTTCAAAAACACGCACATCTTGACGCTTCCGTTTTTCACGCCTGCGGAAATGGACGACCTTCTTCTAAGCCTGTTCGAACTTCGCTCAGACACGGCTATCCAACCACAGCGCAAGACTGTTTTGCTCGCAGCTCTCGCTCTTGGGGCCCTCGGCACTACGTCAACTAGTGCTGCCGAGTCCCTTTTCATCCATGCCAAGAAAGAAGCTATCATATACGAGGATGCGGTCACGTTGCCGATGATTCAATATTCGATGCTGATGGCCCACTATCAGCTCAATATGGGGCGACCCAACTCCGCATACTTGCACATGGGTGTTGCAAGTAGGAAAGCTCTTGCCATGGGATTGCACGTTGGAACCACAAGCGCGATATCCCGCAATGAAGAAGTCCAAGCCCGTTTGATTACAATATGGTCGCTTTACTTCCTGGAGATGTAAGTTTTTTTTTTCCCTTTCTTTTTTCCCCGAGTCTCTTAGTTACTTAACGAGCACATGAACTGATTCAACCCTAGATGGTTGAGTTTAGTCGTCGGCCGGCGTAGTATGGTGAAAAAGTCAGATTTCGCGTCTTGTCCATTCCCCGATGGCCAGCCAAGCATGGTGGCTCTTTGCCAGTTTGCGACGATCGTAGAAGAGGCCATCGAGTCTATCTACAACCGGAGAAACGACTCCCTCCGGCAGCTGTACAGCAAAGCCGAGAAGCTCTACGCCCAAGTCCGTCAATGCGGCGACAAGTGGGGCCTTGGTTCGGTCATACCAACGCAACAAGAAGCATGGAACTCAGAGACGTCTTTGTTGATGCACAATGGCAGGTTGCAACATGTGGAAAAGCTAGCCGGAGCTAACATTGTTCAGTCTACTTCCATGTCATTCTCCTGATATTCCGTCCGTTCCTCATCGCAGAAGCAGCCCTTCAGTCAGGAAGTGGTACTGGTTCAACGGGGGATATCTGGCTCAGGCAGGCGTGCAGGCATGCCACGGACGCGGCGCAAGATGCCATCGCCTTCACCAGTAACAAGCTTCATGGTCCGGAAGAGTGTAATGTGGGTTACCCTTGTCAACCCCCCATCGGAGTGGTGAGGGTGCTAACAGTCGCTCTCGCAGACGCGCAGATATCATGCCTTCTTCATCGAGTCGTGTTGCGCCGTGCTCCTCTACGACAGCCTCCGGCACCCGGCCAAGCACCCTCACAACCTCGAGTACATCCAGATGGCCATCTCCGGCTTGCACTCTCTCGTCGGGGACGACCCGGTCACGAATGCGATCCACTCCATCAAGCGCATCGTGTGGGCTGTCGAGAATTCCATCAACGCCTCACGAACGACCTCGGGCGGCGTGCTCGATGGAGGTTCCACCGACTCTTCGCCTTCGTGGGCGGGCGATCGATTTCCTGCCAGCATCCAATTCCCGTCTCTCGACGAGAACCGGGCCACGACTTCCGACGACTTGATCTTCTTCAGCAACAGGCCGTATCGTCGCCAGCCTGAGCCTATCGCTCCAGACTATCCGATGTCGCTGACTGGAGCAACAACAGGACTCAATCCCTTTCCAGATCTCAACTTCGACGTCCTCACGACCGACTTGTTCAACTTCTTTCCTATCGACATGAATGCCAGGCCGTCCGGACACGGTTCATAAATTGCAGTCAACACGTTTTCTTGGGAGAGAGAATCGAACGCCTGAAGCGCAGTTAGGCCCTTGTCGGGAGCTCTGGTCAAATAAGCCGCGGGTCAGGGGAAGTGCTCTTCTTTTTCTGAATTCTTCATACATATCTTGTAGACAATACCACTCACGCGAAAGGACATCTCGTCATCAAGGCGAGAAATCAATACATCTTATGTGTGTGCCCTCACATCTGTCTGCTCATACCCTTTCTATTGGGCGGAAATATCGAAACTCCAAGAGCATGAGGCCTACCTGGAAGACTGTTACGCCTGTTGGTGTAGGCCACCTCACCTGCCTTCGCTCTTTTCCCTCTTCAGGTTTCCAACTTCTGCCAGGAAGGACTTCACTTCACCACGGGCTTCCACTCACATTCCCAACCACACCTGCTCCTTTCGCCAGGAAAACAAATTGGTGAAACGATCACAAGTTTTCTGGTCAAGCAATACGCAGTGGGTCGGGGAAAGGCAGAATCGCCACGAGGCATAGTAAACGTGGCTCTGGTTCATCTGAACCAAAGGTGTGGATATATTTCTAAACCACCCAGGTGCCCGTACCTCGCGTCGCCAGCCTTAATAAAATATCATTCTCGGGCGAACGGCAACTTCATGTTGCGTCAAGCTTCGTTTACATTTGGCGTCTATACCAAGACAAAGCATTCCTCGAATTTCACCGCTGGTGGAAAGGGATGCTCGTCCTCATATCGGAGGGCTCACTCGGCTGGATTCGACCACAACCAGGAAACACGTCGCGTAGCTAGGCGCAGCGCTTGGTGTGGATCGTACTGGACCTTGCCGTTGTTCATGCTTCCAGAGAATGGGAGAGTGTCGTATTCAGACTTGGAGACAGCGCTCCACGAAGCTGGAACCCGGTACGGCGCAAATAACATGTCCGCACCGCAGCTTCGATCGGCCGATGTCTTTTTGATCCCCGAGTGTGTGTTTGTTTTGGAAATGATAGTCGAGTAGGCAGTCCAGCATCGCCTTGTCCGAGATGTTCACCACCTTGTCCCACCTCTTCTGGTTCATTCTGTGCCGAAGAAAAAGATCATTTCATGGGACAGGGTATTCATGGAGAATTCCGCTAATCCGCACACTGCGAGGTCCATTGTTTGTCACACTTATCACACCTGGCAAAGACATGGACAGCATGTTTTCCTGGGTTGGTCCATGATGATTTTCCTGATTAAGAAGGAAGGCAAGCTGCAGGAGGGATATGATGCTTTTCCACTACTTGAGCCTGAGTCGTATGGAACATCTTCAGATGAAAAAAACACGGACTGTTTCGATGCGACGAAAAGAGCTTTAGAAACGGCAAAGTCCCATCCCATCAAGAGTAGACCGGCTTTTGCAGCTGCGCTCAGCTGTAGCCCTACCCCGCCCAGCTGGCCACCCGCCACCCCCACCATCGGCAGCGACCGGCACCGATCCAAGCCGGCGACAACGTCAACGAAACCCAAACCGTGGCGACAAAAGCTCCTTTTTCACTCGACACAAAACCCTCTTGGTCCCCGGCGCCAACGTCCGCTCAATCGACGGCTTCACCCCTCATCCAACACCGTCCTTAAAACCCTCTAGGTCCGATCCCAAGCACTCCTCGAACCCGCACTCACAATGGACGACGTCCCCCTCGAACACGGAGTCCTCGAGCACCTCCTCCCTCCGAGCTGGAAGACCGTGGTAACGTCCTGGCTCGCCGAAGACACGCCCTCGTTCGACTACGGCGGCTTCGTCGTCGGCTCCGACCCACGGACGGCGACCCTCTGGGGCAAGTCCGGCGGCATCGTCGCGGGCCGCCCGTTCGTCGACGAGATCTTCGCGCAGTGCGGCTGCAGGGTGGAGTGGCACGTCAGGGAGGGCTCGCACGTGGAGCTCCGCGGCCACGGCGGCGCGCCCAGGGGCAAGACGGCCGTCGCGACGGTCACGGGCCCCGCGCGGGGCCTGCTCCTCGGCGAGCGCGTCGCGCTGAACACGCTGGCGCGGTGCTCCGGCGTCGCGAGCATGACCAGGGGGATGCTCGTCAACCTGCGCGCCGCGGGGTACGCCGGCGTCCTGGCCGGCACGCGCAAGACGACGCCCGGGTTCAGGCTGGTCGAGAAGTACGGCATGCTGGTCGGCGGGGCGGACGCGCACCGCCACGACCTCAGCTCGATGATCATGCTGAAGGACAACCACGTGTGGAGCAAGGGCAGCATCGCGAACGCCGTCAGGGCGGCGAAGAGCGTCGGCGGCTTCAGCCTCAAGGTCGAGGTCGAGGTCCAGAGCGAGGCCGAGGCGGACGAGGCGATCGAGGCCGGCGCGGACGTCGTCATGCTCGACAACTTCACCGGCGAGGGCGTCAAGGTCGCCGCGAGGAGCTTGAAGGAGAGGTGGCTCGGCAAGAGGCACTTCTTGGTCGAAGTCTCGGGCGGCTTGACGCTGGATAACGTGGAGGACTACGTTTGCAACGGTAAGTTTGGTTTTTTTTTGGCGGGGGGGACATGATTGCGCCTCGGGTACGATGCTGACGTGAAGCCAGATGTTGATATTCTCTCCACGAGCGCTATTCACCAAGGCGTGCCGCACGTCGATTTCTCACTGAAAATCGAGCACTAGGCAAGACGAACGTCCTACGAACGTCCTTGCTGGTTTGGGAATGTGTGATCTCATCAGATGTCTGATGGGAAAAGAATTTTGCACTGTTTGTAGCGTCATATAAAAATTGGCAATACCAAACGGTTCTCTTACGGGGCCGTAGTTCAACTTGGGCGGCGTTGGGGCTTTTTGAAGATATCAATCATACTAGAATTCGAGAACTCTTCATTGATGGGAGGTCGTGTGCGGTCGTGTGATGACGCCCACATTTAGGGTCATTGTGGCCCTTCTTCCTTGCGTACAAGTGTTCCTGCGGGCAAAACGCAAAAGCCAAGACGTGAATGAGACAAGCGTTTCTTGTCTATTGCTCGAGCGAAGCCAATTGGCTTGGACTTTGGGTCCGGGGGGTTGGAGTTCTTGACAACTGATATGGTTCAGTTCAGAAAAGCCACCAACAGCCCAGGACGCATCTGATTCCGATGTGAGGAACTCATCCAACATCGCTCTCGACAGTGTGTGTTTCTTCGGAGTACCGAGATGGACATGAACAAGTACCTGCAGGCCCTCAGCATTTGGCCCCCAGGCAAACCCCCAAATTGCACCCTTCAAACTTCGCCCTGCAATCAGGTGATACAACCAAGTATATGCGGGGGCTTCGGGCTTATAACAACACAAACACAGCTCGGATGATCGAGTAGACTGCGGACTCTATAAGAGCAACACCCGTGCCAGAAGGGTGGGGCACTTCGTCAGCTTGAGTCTGGTGGTCGGTGGTGGCGCACAGCGACTTTGTGTGAACCAGCACGGCAATCTCCTGATGATGAATATGGCCCGGCTTCACGCAACATTGAAAAGAAAGACGACGCGAAATCTCTATTCATCAAAAGTCATGTCGGTTCGTATAGACAGAAGCACTCATCTCATCTCTTAATCCTTTCCTCCTTTCCTCGGTTTCTATCGTGTATGGGCTCCAGCCTCCTTGGCATCAAGATCCGGTCCGGGTCCCTGGAGATGCGCAGTCGCCGACTTCTGAACTCCGCCCTCCTCCTTGGCGCCGTTCTGGCCATTCTCGCCGCAGCACGGGACGATGACGCTCGTTCTGTTCTTGGTACTAGGCATATCCAGCGCCGGATTCGACGTGAAGAAGTCCGCAGGCAGGATATGCATCTGATGAATCTCAACGGGCCTGTTTGTTCCTCATCAGTAAAAATCGCAAACAGAAAACACCACCCACCCAAACAAGATCGGCCGGGAAACTCACATGACAGGCCAGTCCTCAACCCTGGGATTGTGCGTCAGTCCAAACACGCTCCAGACAACGGGACTGCTCTTCCTCCCGCCGCCCACCCCATCCTCGCCCGCTTTCCCGTTCATCTCGTCACCGAACCAGTCCCCGCGCGCAACCATATCCCACACCCCGCCCTCCTCCTCGCGACTCTGGTTCGTGAACTCCCCCGCCGCCCACAGCTCGTCGTCTCGATGGCCAGTCACCCAGACATGATGCCTCGCGAACTTGGCCCGCTTCGACACCTGGCTCTCCTCGTCCGCGAGAATCATCTGCGTCGCGCTCGGGACGAGCTTGAACCCCACGTTCCGCCCGGACACGGCGTTCCTCTTCTCGCGGTGCTCCATCTTGATTACCCGGTTCAGCCTCGGCTCCGCGTCTACCCAGCACGCCTTGTCCACGTTCCGCTTTCTGACCTGGTAAAAGTTACCGTAGGGGTTCGTTTTCTTGTCCATCGGGACGGGGACGCTCTCCTCCACGACGACCCGCGTATCGCCACCGCCGTACGAGTCGATCGCAGGATCGACGCGCACGGCGAAGATGTGCTGGTGGTTCTGCGCCAGCACCCCCGGCGCAACGACGACTCCGTACTCGCTCTCCTTGCCCTCGTCGATGGCGACGACGCTCATCACGCCGGTCGCTCTCGTCTCGAGCGTGATGCCGCCCGCGGTGTCGAGCTTATACGCGAACACGTACTCGTAGTTCGCTAGGGTGACGACGCATTGGATGACCAGCTCTCTCAACCTCGTGACCACCGCCCGGTTCGTCCTGAAGTTGGTGTGCTTCCACCCGATTCCGTTGTCCTGCTCATGCAGACACACCACCGCCTTGGCGGCCGTCGGGTTTCCCTCCGTGTCAGCGAGCAAGGCGTCGAAGTAGTGAATCGCGCCGAGGCAGTCGCAGCCCAGCTCCAGGTTGTTGGCGGCGCGGCCGAACCCGCCGTCGCCGAGGTCGAAGGCCTGCTTTCGCTGAAACGGCGGACGGGGGTCACCATAGGGCACGGTCAGCTCGCTGTAGCTCAGTCTGAACACGACGGGCCGGTTGTCGTAGCAGAGATCGTGCAGGACGGCGCCTTCTCTGGGCGTGAAGCCGAGTCTGAAGCGCCACTTCTGCCACTGCACGAGGTTATCGCTCTGGACGGTGAAGCTCGCGCCTTCGGGCTGGGTGATGTTGATCGGTTTCAAGTCTTTTCTCTGCTCCACTTGGAGGAGTTCCGGGACGTATTCCGACGCCGCGCTCTTCTCGAAAAGGACCTTGGGCTTGGAGTCCCTCGCTTTCGGGAGGAGGCCGTCGTCTTTGCCGCCCGTGGCGAGACGGTCGACGCGGACGATCTTCTTGGTGGTAAAATCCATGACGGGGATGATTGGTATCGGATAGGCGTAATGGTTTGAGTCGAGGTTGTCCTTGGACGCATCGCGGGCGAAGACGAGGCCCTGCATGTAGCGCGGGATGGCGCCGTCTTCGACGTCCGGGCCGCCGTAAGGCCACGGGTCGATCGTGACGGTGAAGTTCTCTGGGAGCGAGAACTCGGACATGGCGTCTTTGAATTCTCGTGACGAGACGCAGGCATCTTGGAAGGCGCCGAATTCATCTCTGATAAAGGATGTTAGTGCGTTCAAATGTGAAGGCAATGCCATTGGACAAAGATGATCATTACGGTATGTATCCGGTTTGAGCTTCTGGCTTGGCTACAGTGCGCTCAGCCTCGGCGTTCTGGTCGAGATCGACGATGGACGTGGTGTACTGGGGGAGCTTCCCGCTTTGGATCACATCGTATTGAAGTCTGGCCCGTCGAGGGGGGCGAGCGGTCGACTCTGTGAGATCGCCTGCATGCTCAGCTTGCAGGAACGGGATGAGCTCTGCCTTCTTTGGCTCTTGCAGATAGATTGCACGGAAGAAGAGTGTGATGTCGGAGGGGTAAAGCTTCTTCACAACGTCACGTGCCTGTTCGAACTCGGCTTCAGATAAATCTTTCAATGGGTGAGGAGCCATAACGGCGTCAAAATGAAACTACACAAAGATGGCAGGACGCGGGTGAGAATGAAGACGAGGCGGTGGCAACGACGGCGG
The DNA here is from genome assembly GCA_036785465.1 of Colletotrichum agaves. Classification (NCBI taxonomy): domain Eukaryota; kingdom Fungi; phylum Ascomycota; class Sordariomycetes; order Glomerellales; family Glomerellaceae; genus Colletotrichum; species Colletotrichum agaves. The sequence goes on along the minus strand of JAXISO010000095.1, from coordinate 95,621 downwards.
CGTCGAGCCTTATCTAGACTCCAGCGGGCGCCCGGATGAGATGCAATGCGGGGACATCTTGCAGTAGTCGGATGACATGAGCCATGGAATTCCAGCAGCACAAGAAAGTCTAAAGTGACATGTCGTCACCGCTCTGCAGATGATTGACGCACGACCTGTGAGATTCGGGTGATTGGGACGTAGATGATGCTGTTGAGATAGTCGTTAAACTGGCCTTCTGACATGTCACGATGGCGGGGTAATTGGTCACTTTGGCAATCGACCGACTAACTGATGGACGGCGGCGTTTTGGGGTACACAAGAACGGCCAATATGTGCCCTTGAATAGCTAGTTTCCCCCAAGCCTTTTGGAGATATTATTGTCTCTCGGGCTTGATTTGGTAAGTCCATGCGATGCGACAGGGCGATTGGCTGCGCCCATCGTCGGCAGCTGATTCGTTCGTTGCTACAGGTCCAAGAGTCCGGTGAAGTGGGCGTTGTCGAACATGGAGTCCCTGAGGCGTAGGGGAGATTTTGAGGACTGAAGTTTTGATGAACCTCAAAGTTGTCTTCGGTGCCATTGAATATCCAGAAACGAAGGATAGAAAGGACCTTGATCTAACCGAGTCTACCTCGACCACCATCTGTCACCAGCCTGGGCATATTTTGCATCAGGATCTGCAGTATGAGAAGATTAAGATTAAGCTACTTTCGAAGCGTCCGATTCATCTGACCTCGAGCGTTGGCGTTAGGTAAGTTGTTTGTATCTTCAAACTCGAAGGTCGCAATTCGAATGGAGATCGCTCCATTCTCTGATATCAAGAACATCTGGTTGGGCCCGATGGAGATGGCGGTGCAACGAAAGACGGCGGCATGTTGCCGTCCGTCTGTTGTCGTACAACAGGCCGTTCGCTTGATGCACGTCTCGGTACATGAGACTCGAGGGATATCAAACAACAAAACGTTGAATTGATGCTGACCCAGACAGGGGTCTTTGATCCACATGGCACTCTATCGTAAAAGTTTGGCCTCGAATGGTTTCGCACACGAAGGTTTGCTTGGTGAAAAAGCCCACGTTGTAAATATGAGTTGGGTACATTGCGGGCCAGTAGGTGCTGAATTAATGTGAGTTAATTAGTTCATGACTGTGTTGATGAAATTACAATCAACGGCAGACCCGTGCGTCAAGCCTACTTCGGATCAAGGAAGTCGTGATAGGCACTGCCCAGTTCCCCTGGGCTTGTTCGCATTCATTCCGACCGGCCGTCGTTCGCCGACTCGATCGGCAGAGGAGCAGCTGGGCAGGGTAGCCAGGGCTATCGCAGCGTAAAGTGGTGACCTGCCGTCTGAGACGAAGGAGGACACACACGCGTTAAAGGAAATGCGCAATCACAAGGCGGCAAAGATTACCTCGCAAGAACTGGTCTTTTTAGTAACGCTGGCTTTCCGAGAAAACAGCATCAGGAGATGACGACGGAGACGCGGTCGAGACTAAGTTTCAGGCTCTCTGGAGTTCGGATCATGGTCATCCGCACAGAGCCGAGACTGAAAAATGCACCCGGCGGCGGGCAATTCTGCAGGTGCGCCATGAGGTGGCTTGCGCGGCACCACATTCCTGCATGGCGATAGGGCGTGATGGCAGCGGCTTGTCTGGACACTTGGAACAGAACATACGAGGGTGGAGGGGAAGCTCAGCCCCAAACGCGGAAGTAGGGTTGATGCTCTTCGACAGGAGTCAAATTATGAGGTACTGTGTGTAGTGCGGCGCGGACTGCAAGGGAGAGAGTCTCATGTCTGCCAAGTTGCGAAACGGAGACGGAGGTTCGGACTGATGACCGATGGCGAGTTGCGTGGTTTATATTCCTGGGCGGTGGTTTGCGATGCGAAGCATAGCGAAGAGGCGTTGATGGCTTGGTCGTGCGTGGGGGTTCAACTTTCAAGACGTCTTGTCGTGGACAAGAGCATCTTGGGGTCGAATCGCTGGGGCTCTCTCGGTGTTCGAACGAAACGACGAAAGCAGGAACATCATTGGTTCTTGAAAGCCTGCTGGTTTCCGGTCCACTGGCGAAGTCGCGGAGGGGATCTGGCGACTGGAGGCCGACGTCTGGATGCTGGGGGATGCAGGGAGTCAGTCGGGTGTGGAAGGGAAGAGAGTGAGTGCGACGACTGAGGGGATGAACATGGCCAGGGAAGAGGGCCCCTATCAGCGATGCAGATTGATGCCTATTTTAGGTTGTCTAACATATAATAGGGTGCTCCCTTCTGAAACGCGCCAATAATTGTATCTGATGTCGTGACCTTGAGTCTAGAGGAGGAAAGCTTAGGTAATAAGGCAGGTCGGAGGGAAAAAACACGTGGAGGGTTCGAGGTACATAGGTACATGGCACTTGCACTTACCTGCCTCAAACAGAACCTAAGAACTTTCAGGCATTGATATGGCAGGACGAACGGCAGGAGCAGGAGCGCAAAGCAAAGGCCAGGTGATTCCACCTACTAATTACTGTTGTCTTTTCTGCATGATAAAATCGACAGGGCGGTGGGTTTGCTCAATCATACAAACTTGGCGGTTAATCTCAAGAGAAAGCTCCGTCAAGGCCACATTTGGCTAGACGCCCGCTTGCTCGTCGCTGCTTGTTGAATCCGGGACTACCTTACACACCTCGCTGCGTCAGTAACAACGACGTCGTCGAGGCGAAGGCGCACTCATCTTACCAAGGACTTGGTGATTCGTCACATCTGGCCGGCAGCGCATTTGACACAACGCAATACAAGACTTGCGACAGACGGACCGAGGGAGGACGGACTCGACTCATTAACTTCAATTGAAGCCCCTGTCCCTCACAGTCGTGTTTCTCTTTCCTGTGTTCCCGAGTACTCCCCTAACTCCCGTCGGCAGCTCTTCCCGAGCACAGATCCCAAGATGCTCACCCTTTTCGCAGTTAATTAGCCTGAATCTCGAACAGGTTTATCGGATTCGCATCCGTCCCTTCTCCCGCCTTGCGATGTTCCTGTCGTCCATGCGCTCACTCACACTACCTTACCTTGAGGTACTTGGAGCTCGGGGAACCCTTTCTTCTGTTCTTGTCTGTCCGTGCGATTGCCCTTCCCGTGCTGTCTCATCCATCTGAGGTGTTGGGCTCCCGTCTTGTCTTGTCGAATCCCCTCCCCTGGCAGCGGCGCCAAGCAGCCAGGTGCCCGTCAGCATCACCACTGCGCCATCTGCACGAGATGCAGCAGAGCCCATCCACTCAGAAACCTGAAGACGCCGTGCATGCGTGCCGCCGCCTTGCTACTGGGCCCCATCCACACCAGGGACGATCTTCTGGCCTTCCCGAAGCACCTCAAGCAGTAGCGCATGCGTTGTGAAGGTATGTATCATGGACTCGTGGATCGGGATCCGCATTCGCCTACGGCTGCGGATGGTAAGGTACCTAACGTAAGGGAGGTATCTCGGCTGAGGTTGCGTTGGTGGTGACGGTGTACGCACTGCGCCCGTCAGGTACAGGTAGGAAGGTGCCTAAGATAGAGGAAGTCGGCAGCGACGCCGGCTCCACCAGGGGGCCGCGCCACGGAAGGGACGGGACCACTGTGACTGGACTTTCTCTTTCCTTCCCGTTGCGCATCACCCAGACTCCCTATCACATTTGTTGCTCCCGACCTTGCGGCCACCTGTTGTTGTCCTCTTTCTTCTTCCTCGTCTTTTCACCTTCTCTATCTCTCTGCCCTCCCTTGCCAGATTTGCTATTAAAGTCTCGCCCGTGCCAAGTCTCACTCAACCTTCATCTCTCGCTACTCCGAGGTTTGCCGCTCTTTCGTAGAACCTCCTTCCCAGCAAGAAAGGGTTGCCCACCAACAACATACCTTCACCTGCAAAGCAATAAGGGCAGATTATCCAAACTTCAGCTGTCCAGTCCAGTTCCTTAATTGGAACTGAGAAGTCGTAGCAGGCACGGCACAGCACAGCCATCCATTCCGCCTTCTTACGCGATTCGGCATCCACAGTAATCCTCGCCTCCACCCGCAACGCCCATCCCGGAAGAGAGCGACGGGAGGAAAAAAAAAAAAAAAAAGACTTCCGCCAGGACCCTGAACCGGTGCCCCTAATAATACCTACGCCTGTCTATTCCAGCTTGCGATCAATATCAACACGACTCCCTCGCCAGAGTCCGACGACTTTCAAATCCTTGGCATTGACATTGTTCACCGGGGGACTTGGACCCAGTCATCCCATCCCCGACTTGCTTCCAAACCAAAGGTGGTGCGCGCTCACGTCTATCCTCGTCTGCCCGTTACGTCTCCAAGCCCCACGTCCTCTCTATCCGCTACAAGCTCATCCCTTCACCACATAAATTTACTTTAACAAGCTCCCACCCCTTTTTCTCTCGACTAAAACTCCATTTACCTGCCAGCCCTACCCGCTCGCTCGCTGCTGCGCATCTTCAACTTGCTGCCGACGTGCCCGGTTTCTCTAATATCTTCCAAACTAACATGACCTATCTCGGTTTCGCAGGAATCACCAAGCCTTAGTCAGGCCTTCGAGCTGAAGCTGGGTGTCCTCTTTATACCCCCAATCCGACCCCGACGACCGTTTTTTCAGGAACAACAACGTCGCATTCGTTTCGACAAACAACATCCTTCTTGTTTCGTCTCTACCGAAATCTTTTGCCGTTTCAATTGTTGAGCTCGTCTTGGTCAGAAGGAATTACATCCGCCAATGACTTCATAGCCGCCAATTGACTGATTCAACAACATCTACGGCTCTTTTTCAACACCAGGACACCATCATGCTTACCCCCAAGAGAGCCCTCGCCGCGGCGGCCTTCTTTCTAATAGTCTTTTACTTAATATCCTCCTCCCACGATTCAACAGACATTAGGAAAGCCCCCGTCGCCGCCAAGAACCATGACACGACAGAATCCTCGAAGTCCTCCCATACATCGTCCACCGACGGCATCGAACCCTCCGTTCCTAAGAAGGTTACCGGCCAGAAGCCTATGATGGACATGTCCAAGATGTCCCTCGCCGACAAGCTGGCATATCAATATCCCTACGACGTCGAGACGCGCTTCCCGGCATACATCTGGCAGACGTGGAAGTGGACACCTGCCGAGAAAAATTTCGCCTTCCGTGACCAGGAGGCTTCTTGGACGGAGCAACACCCCGGTTTCGTTCACGAGGTCATCACTGACAGGGTCGCTGTCAACCTCCTTCGTCTGCTCTATGCCTCCGTGCCCGAAGTGCTTGCAGCCTACGACGCTCTTCCTCTGCCAGTTCTCAAGGCCGATTTCTTCAGATACCTGATTCTTCTTGCTCGCGGCGGCATTTACTCCGACATTGATACCTATGCTATTCGATCTGCCCTCGAGTGGGTTCCCGAGCGAATCCCGCGCGAGAGCATTGGCCTCGTCATCGGCATCGAGGCCGACCCCGACCGTCCCGACTGGAAGGATTGGTACAGCCGTCGAATTCAGTTCTGTCAATGGACGATCCAGTCGAAGCCTGGTCACCCCGTCATGCGCGAAATTGTGACTCGTATCACTGAGGAGACTCTGAAGCGGAAGAGGGCTGGCCTGCTGGATAACGTCGTTGACAAGAACGTGGTCGAGTTTACTGGCCCGGCCGTCTGGACAGACACCATCTTTGATTACTTCAACGACCCCAGATACTTTGATATGAAGAACTCCAAGGGCCCCATTGACTGGAGAAATTTCACCGGCATGGAGACCTCCAAAAAAGTTGGCGACGTCGTGATCCTGCCCATCACGAGCTTCAGCCCCGGTGTACAGCAAATGGGTGCCAAGGATTATGACGATCCTATGGCTTTTGTCAAGCATGACTTTGAGGGTAAGCTCTATCCTATTTTACCGCAACGAACCATATCTAACCATCATATAGGCACATGGAAGCCCGAAGAACTCCGTCACATCGGCGAGCAGACTGAGGAGGCTTCATCATGAGACTCCATGGCAGCGACGATTTCTTCTCTTTCGGTACAAGTCCTTTAATATTTGCATCTTGAGCGGCGTCATATGGGCCATGTCCAGCCCAGACATGTTTTACAATTGTGTTAGTTATTTCTATTTGGCTGTGTTCCACACTAGCAAGAGGGATCACGACAAACTGCATACCAAGGAAACGGGAAGAGCATAGAGCTTTCGGCATAGACGTCTTTGTTCGATTATTTGAGATTTAAGAGAACACGGGGCTCCAAGAGACGCAGCTATCTGCGAGCTGAGGGAGGCCGGGAGAGCTACAGTCACAGCATCGCAGTACAATATACCCAATACGAGTCAGTGAAACAAAAACGGTTGAAAGTCCAAGCTCGCAACAAACCTCTTGATGATTGCTATTGGCTATGGAATGTTTCTTGTCTGAATGATCCCTCGGTTCCGGTACTGAACAACATTACACATTCTCAATGAACTCGTCGTCGTGTCCTTTGCAATCATTATAACGGTCCTGGTTCACATCGTTCCGAACCTCGGCCGGCTGGGCGGAATATTGAGCAGTCAAAGCGGCTCCGACAGACGGCCGAAGCTATCGTCACCGTGTGCCTCTGTGTGTTTTTTTAGGGAGTTATTCCCTGTAAGTCAACCCCGCACCCCCCCCCCTTTTCTCCGCATTTTTGGGGTGGATCGGGAAGCTTGGGAGGAGCTCCCCTCTGCCAAGGAACAGCACCCCGGCCGCAGCGGCCAGCAGTGATTCGGTGGGAGGTACCTCGAAGCCGAGAGAGAGAGAGCTGAGCGAGCTCCAACCTCCCCTCACTCTTGCTATTTTAACCTAGGTTCATTGGGCGGTTATTGCTTACCCGCGAAAGAGCCATGAGACAGATGAATGACAATCTGGAATGAGTGCATGGCGACTTGAGAGATCCTTTCACTTGAGCTTCCTTTCCTTTTTCTAGTATTTTAAGAACATTCACGAATTTCGTTGTAGACCCGCTTGGCCGGCTCCCACCGTGCTTACGTCAATGTCCGAAGAGGACTGAATGATTGTCACGATGCCTTCGCCTTGTTTTCGACGCCTTGCAGGCCTCGCTGGGAGGCCGAGAGCGAGGGGAGGCTGCTCAATTGACAGATCTCTTCTCAGGTCTTGGGCGAGAGCGCTTAGCTCGAAGAGACTCAGCTTTAGCATAGGGCCAGAGGAGGTGAGCCATCCATTGAGGGATCTCGAAAGCAGAACTCTCTTCCTCGAGGCTTCATCTTCCACGACAGTCTCAGATTAACACGACTCGCAGCCCCCTCTTCTCAAACACACGATTCCCCAACACTTCGCCACGATAGTCTCCGCCCACGGCGACCGTCCCGCCGTGACCGCCCGCGCGCCCACCGCACTCACTACGACGCCCCTCTCAACCTCGACACCTCTCCCGCCGGCGACCACGACCTCGCTGACCTACCACGACCTGGACGTCCTCTCCAACATCCTCGCCCACGGCCTCCGCTCCCTCGGCGTGCGCAAGGGCGACCGCCTCGCGGTATCCCTCGGCAACGGCGCCGAGTTCGCGGCGCTCACGTACGCCGTGTTCAAGCTCGGCGCCGTGCTGGTGCCGCTGAACCCGGGGTTCAACGCGAAGCAGGTCGGGGCCGCGCTGAGGCATTTGGGCGTCGAGGTCTTGGTGATTGGCAAGGTCACGGACTTGCCGTACAAGCCCGCCCGCGGGCGGAGTAACCTCGAGCTTCTGAGGAGCATCGTGCCCGATCTCGACTCGGTGAGGGCGGGAGGGGATGTGGAGAGCGAGGTCGTGCCGAGTCTGAGGAAGGTCGTGGTGGTGGACAACCTCGGGTTCCACCCGCAGGTCGAGTTTCCGCAGTTCAAGGCCCTGACGCCGTATGAGGTCCTGCTCGAAGGCGGCAAGGGACACGTGGTACCGGATGAGGAGTTGAGTGCGGATGATACGATCAACATCCAGTTCACGTCGGGGACCACGTCACAGGCGAAGGCCGCCATGTTGACGCACAGTTGTGTGCTGAATAACGGGTATCTGATCGGGAAGAGAATGGGGCTGGTTCCCGAGGACAGGATCGTTGTGCCGCCGCCGCTGTTTCACTGCTTTGGGTGCGTGCTGGGGTACATGGCGACGGCGACCACCGGAGCGGGAATCTTGTTCCCGAGCCCGGCTTTCGACCCCGTGGCGACGTTGAGGATGGTCGCGGAGTATGATGCTACGGGGCTGTACGGGGTCTCGACCATGTTTGTTGCCGTGCTGGAGGTTCTGGCGTCGGGGCAGGTCATCAGGCAGGAGGATATACCCAAGGGTTTGAGGAAGGGTATTGCTGCCGGGAGCTCCGTGCCAGAAAGTCTGATGAGGAGGCTGTATGAGACGCTTGGGTTGCGGGAGTTGGTTATTTGTTATGGACAAACGGAGACGAGCCCGGTCAGTTGCATGACGGCCCCGGACGACCCGTTCGAGAAGAGGACGGGGAGCGTTGGGAGGGTGATGCCGCACACCGCCGTCAAGATTGTCGACCCGCTTGACCGGGACAGAATCTTGCCTAGAGGTGAGAGGGGCGAGTTGGCGGCGGCGGGTTACCTTGTGATGAAGGGGTACTGGGGCGACGAGGAGAAGACGAGTGAGGTGAGGGTCGAGGATGAGGAAGGCACGGTGTGGATGTACTCCGGAGACGAGGCGGCGATGGATGAGGAGGGGTACGTGGAGATCACGGGGCGGATCAAGGACTTGATCATTCGGGGAGGAGAGAACATCCATCCGCTCGAGGTTGAGAACTGTTTGTTCCAGATGGATGGAGTCAAGGAAGTCGCCGTGATCGGGGTGCCGGACGAGAAGCTCGGGGAGAGCGTGGGTGCTTTTGTGGTGGTGAAGAAGGGATGGAGTGCGGATGAGGAGGGCGAGAGGGGGATCACGAAGGACGGGGTGCGGGCGTGGGTGAGGGAGCACTTGTCGAGCCATCTTGTGCCGAAGCATGTTTTTTGGGTGGACGATTATCCCAAGACGCCGAGTGGGAAGATTCAGAAGTTCAAGTTGAGGGATATGGCGAAGGAGATGCTGGAGGGGAAGAGGGAGTGAGGGATGGTCTTCCGGGGAGGGACAGCCTTTGTGTTAGAGATTTGAATTCAGAGCGGTCTTTTGGGGTATCACCGTGGACTCAACGAGCGGTCTCCAATAACCATTCAAAATTTCCCGGCGACGGCATCTCGCGTGCTGAGACCAAGGATAAGCGGCTCGCGACACCATGTGAAAACGCATCATCCGGCTCTCCACCAGCTGTGCAGACAGCAATAAAAAGCCACCGACCTCGAGTTTGAGTGAATAACTCAAGCACCTGTTCACCTCTGGACAGACACGCCGATATTCTACAGACCATCGCCCACGACCCGCACCACTCCGCCATCATGCGTTTCGAAACAGCCGCCGCCGCCGTCGTCGTCGCCCTGGCTGCAACCTGTACTGCTGACAGGGTCGAGGTCTACACCAAAATGCAACCGAATCAGCACGGGTTGCGACAGCAGCAATGCCGTGGTCTTCACGCGCACTGCGAAATTCCATGCGAACGCCAACGAGGGGGGGTTGCCGGGGCACAAACGTTCCGTTCCGCACATGGTCCAGCTCTGCTTCGACTGGCGGGGAAACCGCGCCCGCTTCAGGTTCGGCGACCAAACCAAGCGCGGTGCCTCGACCGGAAGGAAACCGTCGGCCGCGTGTCGTACTGGGAGGAGGTATTGTGCCGTTGGAAGCGACGAGATGGATTCGGAAGAAGGTGGCCCGGAGCCTGAGCATTCTCTGAGCATTCTGCTCCTGCTGGGTCCCCGGAGATTGCGGCCGAGGAGGTTTTCGAGGGAGCCGAGGGGCGACTGAGGCGTGCTTCTCAACGCCGCGATGATAGGCGTCATCGCCGCTTGTGAGCATGTTTATGATGTGACTGGCTGGGACCAGATGAAAGTTCCCGTGGGCCGGGGGACTCTTCGAAGCTGTAGTTACCAACCCGTCTGATTGGCCTCTTCATTAGACTGAACTTGGATGTATGAATGAGCGCTACAATACTGCTGATGGATACATCCATAACATAGGACATTTATGTATGACCAAATTGTGATTCTCTGAGGACTACCTGCGGTCACAAATCTGTGGAACTCCCCATCGCTGTGTACATGAATTACAACGCGTCCTGGTGGCTCTACTAGGCAGAATCACAAAAAGAAGGTTCCACATAAAGAAACCCGAAAATATGTGCTGAGTGCAGGAAATCGTTTCCCTGGTTATATAAATCTAATATCTATTTTCCACCGGCTTCGCTGCCCGACGTTTTACCAAGATACTATAACTAACACGTCGTCGGTTAAATCATTACATGGTCTACCGTCTCGCATTGCCAAGCTCTATTAAAACGAAACTTTCACCGGGTATTGTTACTCCTGCCCTCCAAGACTAAAGCTCGACCTGAACCGCCAGGCTTTGCCCCTATCAATACGATGCTCCTCATATTGTCTAACCAGCTTCTCTCGCCTCAACTCAGTAGTCGTTCTGCATAAGCTTTTGCCATGAGCCCTCGGTCTCTTGAGAAGCACCCTTCACAGTCGGCAGAGCGGCTAAAACCCCAAACAGCCGCCTCTTCCACCGTTGCGCCAACCCCACGCAGACCTGTCGAATCCACAGTTTCCCATCGACCTCAAACACGTAAGAAGACGACGCATCCTCGGGCTCGGTGCTCATCTGCATGATGTCGGTCAAAATCCTGTCCGCCGTGTGCTTGTCGTCCGCGATGAGGTGCATGACGGGCCTCTCGCGATACAGCGTCTTGACCATCATCTGGACCATGGCTCGGCTGAAGAAGCCGGATCCGACGATGACCATGAGCACCATCTGGGACATGGGCAGCGCCAGGAGGGTGACGGCGGCGAACACCGAAGTCGCGAAGACGTAGCACGTGAGCCCCCCGGCCTTGAAGAAGAGACGCAGCCCCGACAGCCAGTAAGGGGGTCGCTTGCTGCCCTGAGAAACGGAGATCACGATGAGCATTTGCCGGTCCGCGCGCGAGTCTCCGGCGCCGTGGGCGGAAACCGCGCCTTTGCCGGGTTTGGCACCCGCCATGGCCCCCTCGATGGTCTTCTCGCCGCCCCCATCCAGCTCCCATCTGGTTTCCTCGCGTCCGGCTGCCTCGGGTCCGAGGAGGGTGGCGGCCTGGCGTGTGACGTACACTTTCCAGTGCTCCTGGAAGGGAAGGTTGAGGTAGCCGTCGACGATGGCATTTACCGTGACTAATTCGAACGTACGTCAGCGCCAGGAACCACCAGGGCGGGGTTTGGGGGAGTCTTACCGACAAGGTACCAAATGTGCGCCCACCAAGTCGCGGTGCACCAAGTCGAGTAGACGGCACCTTGCTCAATGACGGCCAGGGCAACCTGAGAACCCACGATGAAGACCGTCAACACGGCGCAACCGAAAAGAAAGAACTGTTGAGCAGTGAGGCCTGCGTATCTCTGGGGTGCTTGACGGTCCCGGTCCAGGGCGCGCCGGATGTTCTGTCGCGCTTCGTCGGCGACCTGGCTGTAGGTAGCGGCGTTCGGGTCGTCGGCCTCTTTCGGCTCGGGAGGGGGCACGCGCATCGCCGTGCAGCCCTGGTTCTTGGAGACCTTCAGGTAGTCCTCGGTCTCGGACGGTATCATGGTGGCGCCGAACGTCAAGCTCTGGGCCAGGAACCCGGCAACGGGCGACATCCTCAGAAGAGCCCAGAGCTCAGCACTGGGGCTCCCGAAAAGAGCGCCGGCCGTGGGCAGCAGAGTGAGGACGCCGGCGGCGGCGCCGTATTCCGTCTGCTGAAGGGTCGACAGGTCGTCCAAGACGGCGATGAGGTTGTTGCGGCATTCGGCGTACGAGGTGACTCTTCGGACGCACTGGCCGCGCCGTAGCCACACATTGCTCGAGAACAGACCGCCTGGGCGTTGCATCGTCTGATCTTTGAACTCGTCGCCGAGACATGGCGACTGGAAGCCATCTTCTTGGGCTAAAACGCTGGTGATGATCCACGTTAGGAGGGTAAAGACCGCAGTTCGGGTATGGCGGACTGGGGCCGTGACTTGGGTCCACGACGGAAACCGAAAAGCCATGATAAGCAGTTGACGATGTTGTTTTCACTGCTTGATGTGCTGAAGTAGTTTAGGACAAAAGCAACGAACCAGTATTTGTGCAACATGAGGGCATACACGGACAACATGTGAGAAGTATAAGTATTCATTCATTAACCAAGACGAGATCCCCTGGCCATCCCATAGTAGGTGTCATGTCCGTCGACATATGCACGTCGTCCAGCTACTCTACAGGGTTGTGACATAAATGGAGAAGTTGTAAGCAGTAGGATCGAAAACGTGAAGAATGCGGTGCAGTTGGCCTCTATATCAGCCTGACATGGTCGACTACCCCTGCCATGTTTTCGGCATCAAGGGCAGGCAGAAGCCTTACAGACCTGCGATACAGGGATCATGGATGGATGCCCGTGAATTCGAGCTCCCCGCAGTACCCCACCTGTGGCGTGATCTGCCAAGGTGGAAGTAGCCCAAGAAAGTAAAGAGGAATCACTGTTGGCAATCGAAGCAAGGGTTCACTGTATCCAGGGCCTTGGCTTAAACGCTAGTGGTTTAGGATTATCTCTCTGGAAAAGTTGCTTCGAGGAAGACGGCCAAGGTGTTGGCTGAGGATAGGAGTAGAATTGCAGCCACTCACTTACAGAAGTCCCTCGTAACCTAGCTTGACGCGCTGTAAGGTACAGTTGTTTGCACGGGGCAGCACCGATCCAATAACCCATGGGGCCTTCTCAACTCCAGACAGCTGCACGAGAACTGAACATATTTTTGGTTGCCTGCTGTGGTTGCATTTTCGTCCCGCAGGCCATACGTAGACGATGAGAAGCAGTTGAAGCCCAATTAGACGGGTATAAGAGTGGAACCGGGAATGCACGAAGACGCGCTGTGAATCGCAAGTTGTCTCATGGCAATACCATACTGGTCTTTTGTTCCTTAGAATTCATTGCATGATACAGATTTCTGAAAGCTACATCTTTCTGAAACAACATTCTGATCGAAAACAGAGCATCTGGACGTAAAAAGCACCGCTGCCTTGAATTTTCCCTCTCCAAGATCTCATCCCAGCCTTGCCACGATATCTCGCATCGTCTCTTGCAGCCAGTTCGGAAATCCCCGAATCCCGGACAGCCACGACACCTGCGGCGGAATGATCAGTTGCGCGCCGCGGCGGGACAATATCTGCTTGACGACGACGTCGGAAACATCCTCGACCTCCAGCAGCTCCCGCCCGCCAATCTCCTCCCTCGACTTGACCATGTTAGTCCTGACAAACATGGGGTGCACAACCGTCGTCATCACGCCGGGCGCCTTGTACAAGTTCTTGATCTCGCAGCTCAGCCCCTCGTGGAAGCCCAGCACGGCCGCCTTCGAGGACGAGTAGCCGACGGCCGTGGGCAGGGCGACGAACGAGGCCATGCTCGCGATGGTGACGATGTGGCCCTTGTTCTGGACCACCATGTTCGGTAGGAACGCTTTGACGGTGTGCCAGTGCGAGATGACGTTCACGTTGAACACCTTTGATATCTCCTCCGGGGTCGAGTCTCGGATGAGCTTCTTGTCGCCGACGCCCGCGTTGTTGATGAGGATGGACGGGTGGCCGAGGGTTCCGCGGACGTGGTCGGCCGCCTGGCTGACGGCATCTGGCGAGACGACGTCGCACTTGTAATATCGCACGGCGTCCAGCTCCGCGAGATCCGGTGGCAGGTCGGCCACGTCGAGAATCGCGACTCTGATCCCTTTCCGGGTGAGGCCGAGAGCAATAGCTTTGCCGATTCCGCTGCAGCCTCCCGTGACGACGGCGACCTCTTCGCTCCATCTCCATCCTCTGTGCGGAAAGGATCTCCAGTTGTTGCTGGCTCGGATGTTCAGGAAACGGTTCAGAATTCGAGCTACTCCCAGGCCGAGAAGTACTCTCAGAGCTACCTTCAGTCCGCGTATTCCGACGTATTTCTGAATCAAGCGCAAGTCTGCAAGCTTGGCGACCAGAATCGGGGGCCCGTAAGACAGGAACGCAAGCGCGGATGCTGTGAAAGCGGGGTTGAGAGCGATGCCGCCAACGAGCTGGGCTGATCTCACCGTTCCTTCCAGTGGGGTGGCCATGGCTTCAAGTGGTATCGATCAGATTCTGAAGTACGGAGAGTGTCTCAGGGGCTTCGATCGACTAAGCTTGACTTCTCTAGAATTCGATCAACAATATCTCAACGAGGTATTTATCCTACATGATCGAGCCGAATGCGGCACTGTACGCGTCAGACACGTGAAAATGTAGCCGTATCTCGGGTTAGCAATACGACCGCGTAGGCAAGGGTAAGGACTCCATCTGTCGCATAACTGATACACGTGCTTTCTGCGAATCAGACGAGACTTCGGAACATTAACTGGAAACCCGGTTTCCCCATTCGACCGTCAGCATGAACCAGCAACGGTATCCTAGAATAGGCTCGGCGAATGTATTTGGAGAACTAGAAGCAAAGCTGCAGTTCTCGAAAACTACCACATTCGGTATAGGTGTCGTACTGCTTAGTTCCGGCGAACATGGGAATAAAACGATGAATTTGCTTTGGATCACGCGTGTTCTCTTGCTTCGAGTTCATCAAGAGAACTGCGTGTTAGGACCGGACTATGCATCTGAACTTCTTGGAGACTTCCTTCCAGTTGTGACACCAAGAGCCTCCTGACTACAAATCAACTGTCAGGAGGAAGACTGCACCACGAAGCGTGACTTCAACTCTCATGTGTGTGAATCGGAAAGCTCGTTGAACACTTCTGGATTAGGTATGTCTTTTACGGACACAGGCCAAGGACCATTCCTTACCATCACAACTAAACTAAAGGAAATTATTGACTTTCTACTCGGCTGCTGGCTTCATTGTAGAAATCTCTTATGGAATCAGTCGAGTGTACCAGACCCTCTCCCTCCAATCAAATCTCATCAAATGTTTACTGACTCTTTTTCTGACTCGTTGGAAGGGCTTTTGCGAGCTAGAATGGGTTCCGACTTCAGCAGTACACTGTTTGGGCCCTGGGGGGCCCGAGGCTAGTTTACTGCTCGTTCAATATTGGTCGAGCAGAGCGCGTGGCGGCCTCCAGATGTCAGTTGGCTCTCGTCCAGCCTTTTGACTCTATGAATAACTATATATACACTTCATGCAAGAAAAAAACCAGTGTTGGCATATCCAAGGTGAACAGTAACGCACTCCGCGAAAACCGACGGCGACAGACGCCGAAAGTGAAGCCATTCTCAATAAGTTGTTGGGTTGCCAATAGTTGAAGACTTTGTGTACGCGGTGTTCATATTCAAGCTAGATAAGTGTCAAACTTGATTCAAGCGAGGCGAAGCAACTGCGTGGGTCCATTCGCTGGTTGGGTTAACATGTCTTACTGTTCGCTGGTGCGGTCCCATCTCTAACACATCTTCCCGCCCAGGACCGATCCTTTCGATAGTGCTTCGATCTAGTGATGTTTCCTTTGTCTCATTCTGATTTGAGACAAGAACATTGCCTTCACAGATGAGACACTGTTTGGGCATGAATATGTCATATGTAATCTGGTCATCGCGTAGAATACGAGACCAAACAGCAATATTTTGCAGCTTAGTCTTGTCGTAGAGAGCATACATGTCTCATTTAGTCGCTACTTTAGTGAGATCAATTGGCAATGATCTGTTTGTGGTCAGGGTGATTCATCTCGAAGCATGCTAGACTCCGACGTGCGAAATCCCAAATTCCAGGACACAACTTAGCTTACTTGGCATTGGGGATCTACATCCGAGATGAGGATTTGATCTGAACGAGGTAAGCCTCCATTCTCTCTTCTAATTACAGCAGTCATCATGTTTCGAATTTGTCGAACTTCATATGGCCAGACTTCGCAAATTCCTTTTCCTCGATGCGATGATCCCTCCATGGAGGTTCTTGAGGCGTGCCGCCGTATCGAATTTCGACACATAACGATTGCCCGGCCCTCTCTTCACCCAACTATTAGATTGATCCGCTAATCGTTGCTTCGACATGCGTCCATCGGGGCCATCTTGGATTTTTGCCTCCGAGCTACTGCTCGGGGGTGCATTCGGGGCAGCGCTCAGCAACCCTTTTGAGGGAGCTCATCAGGTCGTCGAGGAAAGAGCTAGGTGTAACGCGGTCCGTTTCCGCAATCCCTCTCAACTCCCACGTACAGCAGCTGACTTATTAGCAAAGAACAACTGTCTTCGAGCCGTTATCGGCACTGCGGGTGGACTGCAGCCCACACGCTTGGCCGATTGCTCATCCTTCATGCAATGCCTAGTGACCCCAGTGCCAGTCATAGTCACTGATACGGTTACCGCAAGCCTAGACGCGGAGACCGAGACGGTTATGATTACGGTCACGGATTTAGATGTCATCACCGCCGAGACAGCGACTCGTAGCGAAGGGCCGATCAACAAACGGACCGAGGTTGCTGAAGCCGTCCCGGTGACCAGCTGCCCCAGCGCCGTGCCGACGTATGCCTCGGCCTGCTCCGGGACCGTTCGCTACTCCAGCGCCTGTTCTTGCGGAGGCGTCACGCAAGTCTTCAGCACCCTCGGCGCCCCGATTTCCACAGTCACTTCGACCGTGACCGAGACGCCCTCCGGGGTGGTCGTCTCCGTCACCG
Source organism: Colletotrichum agaves (assembly GCA_036785465.1). NCBI lineage: Eukaryota > Fungi > Ascomycota > Sordariomycetes > Glomerellales > Glomerellaceae > Colletotrichum > Colletotrichum agaves. The sequence goes on along the minus strand of JAXISO010000095.1, from coordinate 78,971 downwards.
CTACCGAGAAAGCCACCAGTACCGTCGTGCCCTTGCCCGGCACGGCCGTCCCCGTCGCGAGTCCCAACGGAAGGTTCCGTCTGCGGACGGTCGGCGGGGAATACGGCGGTCTCTGGGTCAGCGGCAGCAGCGGGACCGCCGTTCAGGGCTGGATCTGGCACGCCTTCGGAGCCTCCAATGCCTACTTCACGATCAACTCCACGGGCGTCATCACCGACAACGGCTACCAATTTGTGAAGCAGAAGATTGGCGGTCTGGGAGGAGAGGTCGCAACCCCTTACGACCCCAACGACTCCACGTTCGGATCGGTCACCTTTACGACGGTGTCGAGCGATGGTGGCGACTCGCGTTTCGCGATCGCGGTTGGCGCTCAGCCGACGCAAACAAGGATCCAGGTGTGTGCTGAAGACGACGACCACCCCATCGCGCCGTGGATATGGCTGGGCTCGGAGATCAGGGAGGACGGAGCCTGTGCCCCAGTGGCACTTGAAGTGGTGCCCCTGAGTCCATGATGACGAGTTTGAATAAAAAGTGTGAACGCTTATGTAGTTTGGTTGAGTCTTTGAAGAGAGAATGCATTCTCTCGATCGCTTGATCAAGAAGGCTGATATTCCTTGTTGTTGCCCTCTGTTGCTACAACCTTTGGTGACTGTTATGATCTCAATTTCATGTGCGGCATGAAGTTATTGAGATGTCCCAACTGTGGATAGTCGCCCGCGATGTCTTGCCTTGATATACTTCTGTAAGGCCCATCCGCCCGTACGCAAGATAATAACATATTTACTGAAATGGAAGCAATGTCGTTAGTATTAGCATAGTCAAAAGGTTTCGAGAATCAGTCACCAAACACACGCCCACCAGCAGTTGCTTCGGCAATCGAGGAGACAGGTTTCCCAGGCTATCAGAGAGAAACCTTCGGTTCGATCCAATATAAATCCAATCTCGGTTGATGGGTTACCAGAAGCGGCGTAGACAGTTTATAAGAAGTATTCAAGCATATAAAGTTCTAGTATATTTAACTATATAGGGGTAATTATACTTTTCTATATATAAATTTTGTCTATACTATATACTCTACTATGTATAATATACTTTGTATAATACCTAAAAAGGTACTATATTACTACTACCTTCTATACTTCTGTATTCATTAAAGTACAATTAACCTTAATAGCCTTAAAAGTAGAGGTTGTAATAACCTCAGGAGTCGAGAGGCATATAACGACGAAGTTGGTCCTGCAGTCTGCTGTAGACTAATATCGACTCAGCAACACTCCGGCAACCACTCCTCATTTCATACGCGGCTTATAAGGGAGTGTGATGCGGGGTCGAAAATCAAGTTCTCGGAATCTCGGAAGGACCAACATGTGAAAGAAAATCTCCCTATTCTACAGCGTCGAGCCTACGTTAAAATTATTTCATTATAAACTTGAAAGCAAACCCAACATATTTTACTATTATACCGCTTCAATATCCAGCACAACTTATTGCTGCTTTCAACCGTACGTATCACACAGTCCGATTATTTGGTTGAAACGCAGCATGTTCTGGACAAAGCGTCTTGGGGTCAGATCTGCTGGGTGGATGCTGCCAAGGTTGGAAGTACTTTCCCAGCCTGTCAGTAAGCACGAAGTAGACGCCGGAGGCTACACCTAGCGAATGATTATCACTATGACGACAACCGATGAGAAACATCTTCAGAATGTGGGCTCAGCGCTTTGCATCGGTAGTGAGGCGTAAACTGGCAATGAGCTCTTAATCGAGTAGGTTGTCCTGTGTATCCCTCGTCCGGCGGATTCTGGCAGAACGGAAGCGCCTGTCGTGTTGGGTAAACTTAGAACTTGCGCTCAGGAGTTGAAGATATTTGAAGTTGGGCTGAAAGACTCCGGAGAAGAGATTCAAGCTGCCGAATAGACGGTTGAATGGTGAAGATAAAATGAGACTGTGAGGGAGGCCTCACCGGAGCGGTGATTGCTGAGATTGGCGTATGAAAGGCCCGACAATGATGTGTTCGCCTCAAGCAGCTACGTGAGCACCAGGCCTCGAACAAAGTCTCAGAATCACATTTTGGCACTGAGATCATCCGCCCGCTGTCCAGAATCCGATAGGAGGGATGTATCCGCACGCTGGCTATGCAACTGAGTCGCGTCTGCGTCGCAGCCGCCATTTCGTGATTGGGTTCGCTGTTCCCGACCCGTTCGGGAGGCGCCTGGCCGCCGGCGACTCCAAACGGGATCAAGTCACGTCCCAGACGGAGTAGCAGCTTCGAATAGTGTTGAGAACGTTACTGAAGGCGCCAGAGACGGAAGCTAGCGCGTGCGGGATCCAGACAAAGTCGGTACTGACTCCTTGAATCGGTCCCCCGGAGGCCTGGCCGCGGCCGTATGTATGCGAGTCATTCGGTTAGGACCCACGCCGGCGGCACGATCTGTGGGCGACTGAACCTGAAGCAGCCGAAGATGTGTTTGAACAGGCTCGTGGTGCTCGAGAGGCAGCAGCTTAAGTCGATGGCCAACCAACTTATGTGAGGGCTCCGAGATTCTCGGCTTCTCCCCGAGACCTTTGATCACAGGCTCAACTGGCAATTGTTTGATACGGACCACATATCTTGTAGGGGGGTTTTCCTTTATTTTTTTGCAGTTATCCTTTGATCTGTAGCTCGTCAGCACTTGTCCGAGAAGCAGAAACAGTCTGCCGGGTGGCTGTGGTGTTGAACGAGTCTTGAGCCCGTCTGGCGTGTACGGGGGTTGTCAAGATTGAGAGCAATTGGCCGATTAGTTTCAATATGTTAGCCCTCATCTTGGTCCTCGTTTGGGCGTCTAGTAGAGAATAAAAACTTTTGCGCCAAGACAAGCTATCTCCAGGGCAGAGCCAAGTTCGTCTTATATCTCTTGGAAAAGGCTTTCTTTGCAGAAGCTTGACCTGACCGCTGCCAACATCTGAGCCCAGGTCTTGGACATCGAGGATACGCAACCTCTACGTATGGCCTGTGACATATGGTCAATGGAGACGGACAACGCCATTGCTGATGATTCAACAATTAAGCAACATCATTACAGACTGGCAAATCTGTTTGAAGCCGGAGTTGTCGATGAGGCTCGTTAGGACTAGCCCCAAATCTGACAATACTAAAGCCATGGCAGCTCAAGCAACCCCTGCGGAGATGTCTTTCGAACATGGTCCGTGCATCGGACCGGGGGTCCCCCGTCTCTCCACGCCATCCACACGCATCGCGACTTCTTATCTTTCTCCCTGTCGACAGCGGGAGATAACAACGCGCGATTTGCAACCTCGATTTGAGTTATGATGCACTCAAACCTCCGAACCGTCCAATTGACTGTCTCAATGACTAGACGATAGGGAGAATGGAGCTTGCTGTCTTATCTGACAGTTTCTTGGCCGCCGGCCGCGGTCACGCCCTTGCACCCCTTGCCTGCAGCACCGGCTCGTCTTGGGGCCGCCGGGTAGTGCGCCGAACGGCAGACTGATGCCACAACCGATTCATTCATGGTTGGAGCAGCTCATTGGCCGATTCCATGAGTTCGTTGTTCTGTAGAGGGCGGGGATGGATCCTTTTGATGAACCCCCCCAATATGCGGTCAGCGTTGTGAACCGTCTTCTCCAACGTATACTATCATCCTGCGATATCATCTATGCGATAATATCATCTATGTAAATACTACCCAAACAAGCATGCGACTAGTAGCCAAGTGGCTGCGGATCCCTAGTTTTCCCAAACTACATCGACGTGCCATTGGCCCCTGACATTCGGGACAGGCGACATCATTTCTATGACTGATTGAATTTTGGCCTTATCTATGCCTTCCATGCCGCATTTTCAGCCGTGCGCCTCCATCACGTTTTTGGTCTAAGACAGACTTTCCGTCTAAAGTCCCCGAGGAGGGCTAGTCTAACCATGATGTTTCTCGAACCCCTACGAACCAACCAACCCTGGCCATCTTGCAGCTGCTAGACCTGCGAGTTGCCTCTGTGGGGGGACTCGGGCCTTTGTCTCAACTTCCACATGGAACCAGCCAGGGTAGCTCCGGTAGTTTAAGCTCCGATAACCGTAGGGCGCTGCTCGCGAATCGAGGCTGCCGGCGGCCAGCTATCAGTCTGATGTGCGTCTGATTCGCGCAGAAAGTATTCGATGGCAGATACATATACATAACGAGCCCAGGCCCGAGCTCGCAGGAGCCCGTCTGCCAGGGTGTATCTGCTCTTTCCAAGTTCACCAACCACTACCGAACCGGCATTGCAAACCGCAAAGATGGTTACAGCGGCCCTCGACCAAGGTGTCGGCTATGGCATCGTCCTTGGCCTGGGTTTTCTCTTTGCCATTGGCATGGTTCGTGACTCCTCGGGATACCGATGAACTTTTCACGTGCTAAGTATGCCAGATCGCCACGACCTACGTCCTCAAACGATACAACAGAGAGCTTCAGACATCTGAGATGTTTACGACCGCCGGCCGCACGGTCAAGTCCGGTCTCGTCGGTTCCGCAGTCGTCTCTTCCTGGACCTGGGCTGCGACGCTTCTCCAATCCTCCGGCGTATGCTACAAATATGGTGTATCGGGGCCATTCTGGTACGCCTCCGGTGCGACTGTTCAGATTCTGCTCTTCGCAACGCTCGCGATTGAGCTGAAGCGCAGAGCGCCCAACGCGCACACTTTTCTCGAGGTCATCAAGGCGAGATATGGCACAGCTACGCATATTGTGTTCATTGTGTTTGGTCTGATGACCAACATTCTGGTCACACTCATGCTGATCGTGGGAGGCGCCGCCACAGTCAATGCTCTGACTGGCATGTAAGTCGCCGCTTTGCAATGGTCGAAAGCTGGATTGAGGATACTAACGGGTGCAGGCACACTGTTGCTGCTATCTACCTTCTGCCCGTCGGCGTCGTAGCTTACACACTCGTAGGCGGTCTCAAGGCGACGTTCCTCACTGACTGGGTCCACACCTTCATCCTCCTGATCATCATCATCATCTTCTCTCTCACTGCCTATGCCAGTGGCGACGTCCTCGGCAGCCCGTCAAAGGTGTATGATCTTCTGGTTGAGGCGGCGCTTAGACACCCGGTCTCCGGCAACGCCGAAGGATCTTACCTGACGATGAGGTCTCAGGGTGGCGTCGAGTTCTTTGTCATCAATATCGGTAGGTGGTTTACATGATGAGAAGCACTGGATGCTATGGTCCTAACATCAACAGTTGGTAACTTCGGCACCGTCTTCCTCGACAACGGATACTACAACAAAGCCATCGCTGCCTCCCCCGTTCACGCTCTCCCTGGCTACATTCTTGGTGGTTTGTCGTGGTTCGCCATTCCCTGGCTGACGGCCACCACCATGGGTCTCTCCGCCTTGGCCCTCGAGTCGAGCCCCCGATTCCCCACTTTCCCCGAGCGCATGACCGAGGCCGAGGTGTCCGCCGGCCTTGCCCTCCCTTACGCTGCCGTCGCTCTCCTCGGCAAGGGCGGCGCGGCCGCGACCCTGCTGATGATTTTCATGGCCGTTACGTCTGCCAGCTCCGCCGAGCTCATCGCCGTTTCGTCCATCTTCACCTACGACATCTACCGTACTTACTTCAAGCCCGATGCCAGCGGCAAGCGACTCATCTACATGTCGCACGTTTGCGTCGTCATCTACGCGATAATCATCAGCTCCGTCTCCGTCGGGCTGCACTACAACGGCATTTCCATGGGATACCTCTACGTGCTGATGGGCGTCCTCATCTCCGCCGCTGTGCTTCCCGCCACCCTGACGTTGGTATGGAAGGGCCAGAACAAGTGGGCCGCGACGCTGTCTCCCATCTTCGGTGCCGCCTTCGCCATCATCGGATGGCTGGTCACGGCCAAGAAGACCTGCGGCGTCCTGGACGTGACTTGCACGGGATCCAACAACCCCATGTTGGCCGGCAACGTCATTGCGCTGCTGTCGCCTTTGGTGCTCATCCCGGTCTTCACCCTTGCCTTCGGCCTGGACAAGTACGATTGGAAGTCGATGATGGCCATCCGCAGGGGCGACGACCACGATCTCGCGACCGACGCAGGCCTCGACCTCGAGGAGGATGTCCACGGCGGCCGCCAAGAAACGCACGCCGAGTTCGAGCGCGAGCAGGCTATGCTCTCACGCGCGTTCAAGATCTCCGTTTCGATGACGGCGTTCATGTAGGTTCCACCCGAGACACACGATTCTCCAAGGGATTAGATAGGAGATGGCTAACAACCCAACACAGGACCATCGCCATGCTGATTCTCTGGCCAATGCCCATGTATGGCTCCGGCTACATCTTCAGCAAGCCCTTCTTCACGGGCTGGGTCGTCGTCGGCATTCTCTGGATTTTCTGCTCCTTCTTCGCCGTCGGCTTGTTCCCAATATTCGAGGGACGCGCGACCCTCATCCATACCGTCAAGTCGATGGTTTCGGGCAAAAAGCCCACGCGCCACATTCCCACCCAAGGTGAAGAGGAAGTGGCTGAGAAGTCCAAGCCAGGCACTGCTACACCCGAAAAGAAGAGTGACGGGGCCAACGAGACGATTACTGTGAGCTGATGGCCTCGTGCGTACAGCAAGCAACAAGAGGGGCCTATGAGAGCGACAATAGGGGCTTATGAGAGCACTCAAAAGGAAAGGTCGGGAGGAATCAAAAGCGACATGGCAATTGGTGTAATCAGCGTAATACCCTTGTTTCTTTTAGTTCTTTAGGAAATGATACCAAGCGGCGAAGTACTTAGACAACCTAGGGATGAGTAGACCTCGGTATTCGGAATTTTTGCTCAAAATGGCTACGAGATCAAAGTTTATTCGACGCGTCTTTACAGTTGAAACTTCAGGCCCTCATCAAGACCGGTAGCACGGGCTATGGCGCGTCCGGCGGACATGCATGAAGCCCAATGCATGAATCACCGCAGTACCTGAAGCTCAAAGCTTCGGGTTTGAAGGGGACATTTTTTTGCCGAGCCGGGAGGGGAGAAGAAAAAGAAGTTATCTCATTCCGGTGATTTCATCATGCTGTACGGATACAACGGCATAAATGGATAACCGGGCTGCTGAGAAAGAGAGAGAGAGAGAGATAGGGACAGAGAGAAAAGAGATCATTGTCATTTTGTTAGCTTTGATTGCTTACATAACATAATACCCCTCATTCGACGATAAGCAACGCGGTGGGGCAGCTTAAGGTCAGGTACCGAATGACGGCTCTGCATCTTGCAGCAAGTGACGTCTCGCCCGCCCCTCGAAACTTTTGACATTCCATTCAAAGCCGTTTTTTGAGGCTTTACCGCTGGACTTGTCGACAATTAACGGGTCGCCCGTTCCCACACGACCACAGCCCGACCGCCAGAACCGCGCCTGCTGCTGTACAAAGACCACACCTTCTGGAAAACTTCGATTTCTTCGCCACATGACTCGGTTTTTTTTCCTCCGACTTGCTCGAAACCTCCTTCCACAGACGCTAGATTCCTCGGGCCGACTTACATTTCCAAGCACAAGCTAAGCTGCGTTGACTTGTGACCGTTACTGTTGACCGGCACTTTCTCGGACCCCGGTCTACTACTTTCACAGTGCACATCCCGCGATCTCTCAACTCGAGCTTCGACTGGCTGCGCACGCCCAGCATCGACCAGAGCAGAGGGGCGTACGGAGGCACGGAACTTACCCAACCCGTTCACGTCACGACGACCTAGTCCGGTCACAATGGTCGCCTCCGAGCTTTCGCAGGCGGCGCGGACTGAGCAAAAAGACACACCAGAACTCTCCGACGTACTTATGAACGATGCGCCGCATTTCACACCGCTGGTGAATCGTGTCGGTCAGAGCAAGAGCCCCTACGTCCGCAGCCATGCAGAGGGTTCCGTCGCCTGGCAGCTTCTCGACGACGAGACGGTCGAGCGGGCCAAGACGGAAAACAAGCTTATATACCTTCACATTGGCTTCAAGGCCTGCCACTGTAAGCGGTGTTCCCGAGACCTTACCCAAGAGGCGTGCGCTGACGTGTTTCAAGACTCGCGACTTACATCCACCGAGTGCTTCACCCACCCCGAATGCGCAAAGATCCTAAACGAGTCATTCGTCCCTGTCATCATCGACCGCGAGGAACGTCCTGAAATCGATAATATATATATGAACTACGTCCAGGCCGTCAGCGGAAATGGCGGTTGGCCAATGAACCTTTTCTTAACCCCCGAACTCGAGCCCGTTTTTGGCGGCACATACTACCCCGCTCCGGAGCCAAACAATGGCAGCTCCGGCGACGACGAGCGTCTCGACTTCCTAGCCATCTTGCGCAAGCTGCAGAAGGTTTGGAAGGAGCAGGAGGCAAGGTGCCGACAGGAGGCGAAGGAGGTCGTGCTGAAGCTGCACGACTTCGCGGCCGAGGGAACCCTCGGGACGAGCGGAACCGTTGCGCCAGGCGTCGCCGGATCACAAGCCGCGACCCTCGCGAGATCCGATACCGGCTTGGAGCACCCTGGGACAGGCAGGACGGCGGCGGCCATGTCGAGTGAGCTTGATCTGGACCAGTTGGAAGAGGCTTACACCCACATTGCTGGCACTTTTGACACCGTCTATGGAGGCTTCGGAATGGCGCCCAAATTCCCCACTCCGCCAAAGTTGTCCTTCCTTCTGCGTCTGCCGCGGTACCTTGGACCTGTCCAGGATGTGGTTGGCGAGACTGAATGCGCACACTCCGCTGAGATGGCTCTCTTCACGCTGCGGAAGATCCGCGATAGTGGCTTACGCGATCATGTTGGTGGAGAAGGCTTTGCGCGGTACTCCGTCACAGCGGACTGGAGCTTGCCACGTTTCGAGAAGCTGGTGGCCCAGAACGCGCTTCTTCTTGGTCTTTACCTGGATGCATGGTTGATCGCTACCAGCGGCGAGAAGAACGATGAGTTCTACGACGTCGTAGTGGAATTGGTGGACTATCTCACCAGCCCACCCATCAGCTTACCCGATGGCGGTTTCATCTCAAGCGAAGCTGCAGACTCGTACCGCCGTGGAGACAGGCACCTGCGAGAAGGGGCTTACAGTTTGTGGACGCGCAGGGAGTTCGACGCTGTCATTGGTGATGATCATGAAGCTGCCTTGGCTGCGTCGTACTGGAATGTGCTGGAGCACGGCAACATTGAGCCCGATCAAGACCCCAACGACGAGTTTGTGAATGAGAACATCTTGCGCGTCGTTAAAGATAGGGCCGAGATCGGACGGCAGGCTGGCATAACTGTGGACGAGGTGAAGAGGGTTCTGACTTCAGCCAAGCAGAAGCTCAGGATGCATAGGGAAAGAGAACGCACAAGGCCGGAAGCGGATAGTAAAGTTGTTGCGGGACGTAATGGCCTTGTGATCGGGGCTTTGGCGAGAACTGGATCGGCCCTTTCATTTGTCGACGCCGACAGAAGCAGAGCGTGCTTTGAGGCGGCAAGCAGAGCCGCTGCCTTCATCAAGGCCAACCTATGGGATGCCGAGGAGAAGATCCTATACAGGATATACAACGACGGCCGAGGCGGCACCAAGGGCTTGGCCGATGACTACGCCCACCTCATCGAGGGTCTTCTTGACCTATATGAGGCCACCGCGGAAGAGACATGGATTGAATTCGCCGATGAGCTTCAGCGTAAGTCCTGTTTTGGTCCCGATCATGACTTCGCTAACACATTTCCAGAGGTCCAAATCGACATCTTCTACGACAGTCCATCAATCGTCGCCTCCGCCCCGGAGCCCCCGGCCTCCCGCTCCTCCTGCGGCGCTTTCTACACCACACCAGAGAATGCCCCGCACACTATCCTCCGCCTAAAGGACGGCATGGACACGGCGCTGCCTTCTACCAACGCCGTCTCGGCCTCCAACCTCTTCCGCCTCGGCATCATGCTCGACGACGAAGCTTACACCGCCCTTGGCCGTGAGACCATCAACGCCTTCGAGGCCGAGATCCTGCAGTACCCTTGGCTCTTCCCAGGTCTCCTGTCCGGCGTCGTAACCGCTCGTCTCGGTGGCGCGACTTGGGTCATCGTTCGCAAGGACGGGGCGGAGGACAACGCCATGACGCAAAAGCTTTTGCAGAAGATCCACCTCGAAGCCAGAGGCGGGCTGCGCAACATACTATACCTCAAGAGCGAGGACGACCTGCTGGCGAAGAGAACTCCCGCGTTGAAGGAGCTCCTCCTCTCGTCGCAAGGTTCTGGGGCCTATAGACTCGAGAATGGTGTCTACCGTCCGATTAACAGGGCGGACGTGGCGTGAAGTTCTGGAAATGGCTTCCTGTGTCGAAGAAAAAAGTGTTTCGATTCTATTTTGAGTGAAATCAGAGGTGGTTGTCGGCGAGGAGTTTTGGGGATTGTGTACCCATAGACAAGCGCGCCAGGCTCGACGGCCTTGGTTGTATCAAGCTTGATCGTGATGCCGTAGATGACTGCGAAAAGGACTTACCTTCTTCAAGACGTTTGTTTATTATTTTTGCACGTTGTACGTGACGTACCACCCTGGTATAGACGACTCTCTTAAACTTCAATTGCATGTTACCGAGTCGAAACCCGGACGAAGACGAATGCGCCTCCATTCGATGCCCGCTTTTCGATTACTCTATTTCGACCGCCAGGCGGGGGACTCACCTTTCCGAAGTTCCGTCATACTATTGGGGGGGCCTCCCAAGAAGTCGCGGACGGTCGTCGTCAACGAGGGTCTGCTAAAGGTAACGGAAAGCCTTTACACGGCACTTTCTACACCTTCTCAGAGTCCCCGATCTTGAGAGAACAGTATGGACTGATGCCACAGGTACCAACCAGGACGATGCAGATGAAAAGGGGCCACCAGGCTCGACTGATGGCGGCGATCTATGCCAGAGCAAGCGGAAGTCATCGTCCGTGTCTGGCTCGAAGAAGCGCCGGGAGATTGTTCGGTCGATGGCCAGGCGCGTACCGGCAGCCATCGAGCTATTCGAGCGTTGGAGGCCGCTGCTGCTGACGGATCGACGACTTGCATCTTCCAATCGTGGAGACGCCTGCGTGGTCGAGCAGCTGCTGGGTGCGTGCGTGGTCTCGAAATCATTGCAGTTTTCTGTGTTGCCTGGGGACGGTCGTTGTTGATTACGACTTGTCGGGTGCTGCAGGCTCGTCCACCCCCATCGAGGCTGCGACATTTTTGGTCGAAACGTGTTGTCGAAGCTTCGGACAGCGGACTGTGGCCCCTTCGAGACATGGTAAATTCTAGACCACATTTGGGAGGCTAACGAATGTGGGAGGGGGGGGGACGGGTCATTGTCACCGAAGGAACTCCATGGAACTTCTTCTCAGTCATAAGACGTGACACCGTCATTATCACTAAGAACGTTCTCAAAGTGGCAAAACGGAATTAGGAAATGTGGTGATGGCACCATGGCTCTGCTTCTCGAATAACAAAGAAGACGAAATCGCGAATACAGATGATATCTTGTGAGAATCACGCAACGCTACGTCCGGCTTCTTCTTCTTCGGTCTGGAAGATGCCATCTGACCATCATCGATTTCACCGACGATGAGTATTACAGCTCAGCTGTAGACACCAGGAAGCTCATGGCAGCACGGCCCAGTCGACACCCTCGCCGAATGATAGTCGATGGAGAAAAGAGCCAGTCCATCGCTTGGCACGTCATGTTTGACTGGAGAGCCACAAACCACCACGTCTCGCAAGTTATCTCAAGTGTAAGGGATCCTCTTCACCGTCAGGCTTCTTCGGAACCTTGATTAGGAACGACGTCGGATTCCTCTCGAGGTATGGAATTCCCAGGATGTGAAAGACATGTCAGGTACGGTACCCCCACAGCCAGTGAAGTGGCATCAACCGCATACCATTGTCATAATCGGGGTATCTACTCTACAGCGACTGACTGACTGCTGACATGCTCAAACCGGCCCCAACCGCCATCGTCTTTTCTTCTATTTTCATCTCATTTTATCCCCTTCCATTCGGCAAGATCCCATTTTCGGCTTCGCAGCGCACGTCTTCGCCGAGATATGGTATACGCTTCTCATTCAAAATAAACTCCACCAGAAGAGGAAGTTGCTCCCCATGTCAAAGTTGGCCCTGCTTAGGCCGGAACAGTTCGTGATGTTTTGCCTACAGGAGAGTCAAGAGCCTCCTCGAGGGCTACCGTTTGCAGGCTGCTTGCGGTTCATCAGACCGCTGAAGAAGGCTTGCAGCTTGTCGTTATCCATTTCGTCTGGGTTCTCGTCTGCAGTATCAGCCGGCGGCGTGGTCGGTTCTTGTGCAGAGCTGTATGCCTGGCGGTCCTGCGTCCTGTCAGTCACATGGTCCGCTGCTGATGCGCTCAGCCGAATGCTCACCTTAAGCCGCTGCACCATGTCGTCGGCATCCACCTGGATGCCTCCCATATTGAACTGTACGGGCCCAATATGCTGGCTGACCTTGCCATCGCCTTGCCTGAGCGACTGGCCAAGATCCGGCTCGTCCGCTCGTTGGCCTGTCCTCGACTTTGCGGCGTCCGCCTTCTTGTCCTCCGCGCTCCTGCTACGGTATTGCTCGAGCGTCTGCAAGCTTGAACCCAAAAACTCCTGTGTGTCTGTCGATGACATCTCCAACTGCGAGGAGTCTGCGTCGCGGCCTGCGAACGAGATGGCGCTCCCAGCGCTGCTGAGATCGCGGATCCAGTCCTCGTAGGGAGCGACAGCGGAAGACCAGACCTCGCCGTTGTAGTCGCCGTCTGATTTGGCTTTTTGGATAATGTCCAGACCATCGGTGGTCATGGGAGGTGAGGGGAAGGTGGATTGTAGGTCATGGGACCAGCCCTGGCTTGTTGCCTCGACGTCGAACCCATCGCGAAGCACACGAATCTTGCCCCAGGAGTCCCAGTTCGGAGGAACGAGGATCTTATCCCTGTCGATCACGTTGTGCTTGAGCGGTTGACGTTTTAGGAGGGAGGTGATGCCTAGGCTTGAGTGTACCAAGCTTGGTATAGATGAGGGAACGTTCGGTGTAGTGTAGACGAGGGATGCGCCGTCTAGGCAAAGTTAGCCTGGGCTTTCAGTAACGAGTGGGACTTACTTACGTCTTAATAAAGCTGTCCGCAGGTATTGCAATACTTGATCAAAGTCGCCTTCTTTCCAGCCCTGTGTCTTTTCCAACTGTTCCATTTTCTCCGCCTGCGAGATCGTCAGTAATCGGAAGTCTTGTTCTAGCTCAAGGGCTACTCACATTCTGGCAGACCACGCACAACGGCAGTCCAATGCCCTCCTCCCACTCACCGGGGCCAAGAGGCAATGCTACGTCGCCTTCGCTCGTCGTTGCTCCTGTGCCATCCAAATTGGTCGACCCGCCTCCTCTACCCCTGTCTCGCCAGCCCACCATTACCTCCTCCATCACCGCTTGGCACTCATGGCTTGAGTTCTCTAGGATGCTTCGCATGAATAAGATCCATTCCCTCAGTTGTCGCATCCAGAGGTGTGGTGTTGACCAATCCAGAAGTATAACCATTAGGGTATTTGGTATCGTCTCCGGGGTGATTAGCGGTTGGATCAATTTCGGGAAAGCTTCCGAAGGCGTCGACAGCAAGTATAGAGAGATTCTCGCCAGTATGTCTGTCCAGAGTCAGCATCAAGCTTCAGGCGCCATGCTGCAAGCTGCTAACGGACCTTCTTGATCGGCATCTAGCACATCATAGTAAGTGTAACCCAGAGCGAAGCTGTTCGCGACAGGCGGTGTCTTAGAACTCTGTCGGTCCAGGCTTCGCTTCTCGCTGCTATGCGACAGCGATTCGATAAACTCCCGCTGTGAGTCGGGATTGCCGCCGAGCACAATCATGTTCTTCTCCGGTAACCGCTTGCCGCTGGCAACATTGTCGAGCATGGAGCTCCAGAGGTCCTTTCTCTCGCCATTGCGCCCGTCCGACCCCGTGGAGGCCGAGGTGTATGTTGACACCCTGTTCGCACTTATCGTCATGTTTGTGGTTGTCGGAGAGGACACATGGGGGGAGCAATTTGAGGGGGGGGGGGGGGCTCTTTCGTGGGTCCGGAGACGGACTGCGGTGTTCTTGGTTCGGGGCGGTCGGTGGGTTGACTGAGGACAGCTTTATGCCGAGACAAACAAACGCGTCGCCGGTGCGACTCAGGGGACTGCGAGGTAGCCTGAGGTCACAGAACTCTCGAAAACGAATGGAAAGCCGCACGTCGATCGATAGTGCGATTTCCGACACGAGAAAGATTATCACTACAAGCTGGAAATCTGCCTCGACCAGCCTGACTCTGCCTTCACGACCTCCTGCCCTTGATGCCCTTTCATCAAAGTGTCGGGGAATTTCCAGCGCCGGACCGGCTATTTCCCCGAAGCCTAAAATGTCGGGTGCTGTCATTGCGCGGTACAGTGCACTACCGGAATGCGAATTTAGGGGCTGCCTTGGGGCGCGTTGGAGGAAATGACGCACTGAGGTAGCTTAGCTACCTTATGCAGCCGCCTTTCGGCACACTTGTGGAGCTCCCTTCAGCGAATCTTGGGACGCCGCTTTCTTCAGCCTTGCAGATTTGCTGGGTGTTTCGGTAGCCATCTTTCTAGAAATCCACGTTTCTTGTCAGTCCGTCAAGATGAACAAGATTCGCGCAATCCAGGAGTTGAACAAGAAGGAGATCGAACATGGAATGTCAGTGCAAGCTCCGTTTCCAACGTTCTGACCGTAGACTAACAAGAACAGCTCCCCCGAAGGTTCCTGGCACGTCGACTATCGCGACACCGCCTACATCTACTTCGGTGGTCTTCCCTACGAAATGTCCGAGGGTGATGTGATTACAATTTTCTCCCAGTTTGGCGAGCCCGTCTGGCTCAAGCTGGCCCGCGATAAGGAGACGGGCAAGTCCAAGGGCTTCGGATGGCTCAAGTACGAAGACCAGCGCAGCTGCGACCTCGCAGTCGACAACCTCGGCGGTGCGACTATCGGCAGCCGGATGATCAGCGTAGATCACGCGCGCTACAAATTCCGTGACGACGAAGATCCGGACGAAGGCAAGGTGGACTGGGCGACGGTCTCGAAGCTGGAAGGCGGCGCCGACAAGACGGACGATGAGTCCGACGAGGAGGAGGAAGAGCAGGAGCAGCGACCACAACTTCCCGAGGAGAGGGAGCTTGCGTTGCTGATCAGAGACCACGACGACGACGATCCGATGAAGGAGTTCTTGATTGAGGAGAAGAAGAAGGAGATACAGAATGCGTTGGCGCGGCGCGGGGACAAGTCTGAGAGGAAGAGAAAGCATAAGCATCGTCACCGGTCGCATCGGTCGCGCAGGCATGACAGTGACGAGGAAATGAAGGGCGCGGATAGGAGCGACGATAGACATCGCAGTCAGAGGTCGCGCCGCGATGATACGCCGGACGACAGGGACCACAAGGATGTGGACAGGAGTTCGCGCCGTGAGAAGCGGCGAGACGATTCTCGGGAAAGAGTCTCTAGAAAAGACGATAATAACCACAGAAATAGGGACCGTTCCAAGGATAGGAGGGATCGCGACCGCGACCGCAGAGGAGACGATGATCGGAAAAGAGAGCGGCGTCGTAACCGTGATGGTTCGGAAGAGCGCCACCACAGGAGACACAGGGATCACGACGAGGAGCCGCGGCACAAGAGAAGAAGTCGGAGCAGGTCGCCCGAGTCTCGAAGATGATATAATTTTATACAGAAACGAGCGATGCTGTCGCTAATATCGCTGATACCCCTTGGATGCCTAAACCCGATGATAACCCCGTGGAAAATGCCCTGTCATGACCCCAAACCTATGGAACTGAACCAATGGAACTGAACTGTCGCTGCGGCGCCAGCCCTATGGTCCGCTGCCCAGATACCTCTTCCATCCCTCACGGGTGAGATATCGGCGTCCATCTTCACCTTTGGTGATAATAAACTTCTCCCATCTGGCGTCCTGTCCGGCGCCGATAACGGCCAAACTCTCCTCGTTGATCCATCCGATGACACCTTTCTGTGGTTTTGTCGTCCCGATTGTAGTCTGCTCGGAGAGGGGTAGTCCGCCGATAAGAGGGTCGTCGCCGGCCTCGAACGGTGCCGACGCAAATGAATAGACGTCTGAAAACATCCTCGGCATCAAGGGAATCTTACCCAAGAAACCCCATCTGCCCTTTCCATCGTCACCCGGCCTTCCCGCAAGTATACCCGACCCTGCCATCGATGCCGATGGACTCGTCGGCGCGGTTGTAGGTTTCTTGGGGTGCGGGACATCGAACACATGTAACGTTGATTTGTCCGATGTACAAGCGAGCTTAGTTCCCTCCGGGCTGAAGCCAAGAGAAAAGATCGTTGCAGGGTCCACGCCTCGGCGCAGCTCGGCCAATTTGGCGCAGTTAGTAGTCGCAAACACTCTGATCAAGGTGCCCATTTCGCTCGCAGTAGCCAGCAGCTCTCCGTCTGGGCTCAACTGTAGAGCTTTGAGTGCTGAGGAGTGAGCTGGAATGATGCTGACGTTGCCGGTGCCTATGTCGACGAGTTGAACCTGACCCACCGTTCTGCCTGGGAAAGCGATCGTCTTTTCTGACATGCAGCAAAGACCAAGGGGATTATCTGTAGTCTCGTACACAGACTGGAGGTCGGGCAACTTCGCAAAAGAGTAGATCCGCACGCTGTTCTGGAGCGCAACGACGATACGATTGCGGCCGATGCGGACGCCTCGGACGGTTGTCAGGGAAGCAATTTCAATAGCTACTCTGCCTTTAGCGTCATCCCAAATGATTGTCTGCGATGTCTTAGTCCTTGGTTCCAGTAAGAAGGGTAGGGGACCGCACTTTAGTGGTGCTATACTTTGGCTGTCTTCCGCCGCCCACTAAAGCGAGATAGTTGGTGGTTCCCATCATCTCGACGAGGCCGATGCCGGCGTTGAAATCTGCCAAAAAGTTGGTTTCTCGCTCTCAACACTTGAGGCGCTTTGGAACGAACCTCTTGATGCCTTAAGAAGGCATGACTTTGTATGAAAGACTACATGTTGTCAGCGGCCGCACTCAAATTGGTAATTGGCGAACTTACTGCATATTCCAGTATTGAGGCCTACAGAGAAGCAGCTCGCGTCGTTGTTGAAGGAAACCGACAGAACGACGTTCGATGGCGCCGTCTCTATGGGTGGCCGCGTGTTCATTATGAGTAGGTGCTGGTAGATGACACTAAATGGTAAAGGTGATGGCGACGACGCTGAGGAGCAGGGGCGCGAGGCCGGTTGGCCTAGCTAGTGCTGTGCTATTTGTCCAATCTATTCGCTATAATATCATTCTTGAAGCGATGTTTCTTTCCAAGTAAGAGGCTACCAGCTGATGTTCGACGATGACCTGGGCACTCTTGTTGAACGACAGTTGTTACTGGATAGAGCGGGTCACAGTCAACTGGCCAACCGAGTCAGGAAGCTGGGAGAACCAACAGGGGCTACTGATAGGTGGACGCTTGTAATAGTGTCCTGGGTGATGCTTCGAAGAAACCTAGAAGGACGGACACGATGCTACCACGATCCCGTGGTCAATGTCTCAGCAAGTCGGCCTGGGACGTTGGAAATGAGGTACGTATCGTCGCTTTCCACAGCAGCCGCAGCAGAAACGGCGATCGAGGCTGTGGTTGAGATGAGAGGCAGGTAGGTATTACCTTACGTTGGAAAACTCTTGCCATGTGGCACCATCTGGGGACCGCCTGGCGGACACCGAAACATGTTTGGCCTTCAGCAAACAAGACACGACGGAATAAAGCAACGCGCTTCAACAGTGTAACGACCGCAAGCTCTTGCACGGACCATGCTCAATCTCGTGACCTGTCATTCTCTTTCCCCCAAAATTGCCCGAGGATCCCCCGCTGCCCAAGCTAGGCCCCCAAAGGACTAGCGCCAAGTTTGGGGGAAAGGAGCGTGGGCCGGGGACTTGCTGGCCCCTGAATTGGGCGTGCAGTGTTGGTCGTCAATTGGCTGAGGACAACTTGGGATTTCCTGCCGCAACATTTTGGGTGAAATTGCATTTTCCAACAGCCGTCGGTCAAGACCCTCCCGTCCCCTTTAGCACCTGCACCTCTTGTCCGGCACACACCCCCCCCAAGGTCCATTCCACTACAACGACACTTTCGTTCCATCCACACGACACGACACGACACGACAAGACGCTCGCTGTCCCTTTCAACGCCAACACACCGTTCTTTCTCGCCTGTCGTTGACCAGGTCGACGACCTTTATTCATCGACCGCGTCCGAGTCTAGCTGTTACATCTCAACCGTCGTCGTATGTTCTCCCACGTCTCCTGAACTGCCCCCGTTGGCCCCCATCATCAATTCCTCCTTCGGATCTTAAGAAGCCACCACCGCCTCAATGCATTTGCACCCATGGATATATACAGCTGCTAATCAACACCAATGTTGCAGAAGATGATGCGCAGAAAGAAGAACGTGAAGAAGGGAATCCAGTTCTGTTTGATGGTCTGCGGAGCATCAGGCACTGGTACGTCCTTTTCCACGCGGGCACTCTTCCGTGTCCACTCGATTTCCGAGTGTCATTGACTGACATTCGGTCTCTTCAGGAAGAACGACTTTCGTCAACACCCTCTGCGGCAAGGGCGTGTTGGGCCACAAGGAGTCAGACGACCCTAACAGCGCGTCTGTCGAGGACGGTGTCAAGATCAAGCCTATCACCGTCGGTTCGTTTTCATCGTATCAGGTCATACAAGCAGCAGCATGCTAATTACCAGCAGAGCTGGAGTTGGACGAGGAAGGCACCCGCATCTCCTTGACGATTGTCGATACCCCCGGTTTTGGTGACCAGATTGACAACGAGGCCAGGTATGGTGACCTGGAAACTTGTGGAGTATCTCTCTTACTGACCTCCGACAGCTTCTCCGAGATCGTCGGCTACCTCGAGAGACAATATGATGACATTCTTGCCGAGGAGTCCCGTATCAAGCGTAACCCCCGTTTCAGAGACAACCGTGTACACGCCATGTTGTACTTCATCACGCCCACTGGTCACGGGTGAGTTCATGGAGCGTAATTAGCATTTGATGAGAACTAACGCTAGCACCCGCCCAGACTCCGTGAGCTGGACATTGAGCTGATGAAGCGCCTCGCTCCCCGTGTCAACGTTATCCCCGTCATTGGTCGCGCCGATTCCCTGACTCCCGCAGAGCTCGCCGAGTCAAAGAAGCTTGTGATGGAGGACATCGAGCATTACCGCATTCCCGTCTACAACTTCCCTTACGATATTGAGGAGGATGACGAGGATACTGTTGAGGAGAACGCTGAGCTGAGAGGTCTCATGCCATTCGCCATCGTCGGCTCTGAAGAGGATGTCGAGATTGGCGGCCGCAAGGTCCGCGCTCGCCAATACCCTTGGGGTGTCGTTGAGGTCGACAACCCGCGCCACTCCGATTTCCTTGCCATTCGTTCCGCCCTCCTCCATAGCCACTTGGCCGATCTGAAGGAAATCACCCACGACTTCCTGTACGAAAACTACCGTACCGAAAAGCTCAGCAAGTCTGTCGAGGGTGGTGCTGGAGTGTACGTTTTGTCCGAGCCCCTTTCTCCGCATCACGCACTGACATGTCGCAGTGACTCGTCCATGAACCCCGAGGACCTCGCCTCGCAATCTGTGCGCCTCAAGGAGGAACAGCTGCGGCGCGAGGAGGAGAAACTTCGCGAGATTGAGATCAAGGTTCAACGTGAGATCAACGAGAAGCGCCAGGAGCTCTTGGCTCGCGAGTCTCAGCTCCGCGAGATCGAAGCCCGTATGCAGAGGGAAGCGTCTGCAGCAGCCGGTGGCCCGGCCGAAGCCAACGGCGACAACGAAGCCAATTAATCCATCTTTGGCCCTGCTTATGGTTACCCCGAAATTGCGACGTTGGTCTTTTTCTATACTGGCGTTGGTTTCCATGCTGTGTTGAAAGAGAAAGAACATTATTCCCCTTTGCGAGTTCGTTTCTCTGATACGAAGATAAAACCCTCAAAAGGTCTACTACGAATGCGACGACTGGGAAGAGGCTACCGTTTGGTAGAGTTTGTGGACGCTGGGCGGTGTATTGTCTCAAAGCGGAGGTTGAAGAGCTTCTGGGCGAGGTCAAGGAGCAAGGGCGTAGGACGTCAGGAATCTTGTTACCCGTCGATCTGCAGACTCTTGTCCCGATTACACCGCCCAACAGCATCTTTCCGGCTGTGCCTTTGTAGTCCTTTTACCAACACCCCCATTTTCCTTTTCTATTAGTGGACTTCTAATGCAGATATCAAATTACTTTACCGCTTCACCAATGGACCGTGTCACTCACAACTAGATGTCGCACTCTGAAATCTACTGTTCACTACCAATCCAATCTTGTTCACTACGTAAATGCTGACGCAAAAGCAAACCAGAGAGTACTCGAAAATTATGCCAACCCATAAATTGTTACTGGGTTGAATCAAACGAAAAAGACTGATTTCTATTAAATTCGTTTTGGCAGCCACAATCATTCTGCTTATTCATCCTCCTCCACTCGCACCTACCACACATGGCTTAGTTGTTCTGCTGGCTGTTGAGGATCCGCAGAATTGCCAGGAACAAGTTGATGACGTCCAGGTACAAGCTAATAGCAGCGGCGATCTCCTCTTCAACATGGTGCTTTCGCATGACAAGCTGAGTGTCGACGAGGATGTACGCGCTGAAGATCAAAGCAGCGAGACCTCCGTAGACAAGCTCGCCGGTGGAGCTGTATGGGAAGAAGGCGGCCATGAAGCCGAACAACACGAGTCCCCAGAGTGCGCCGAAGAGGTAGGGCATCCATGAGGTAAAGTCGTATTTGGTCTGGCAAGCGAAGAGGGTGAGGAAGACGAATATTCCGGCAGTGAGTATAACCGCATTCAGGACGATCTCGGTCTTGTAGAAAGAGACGATGACGGAGATGGAGTAGGCTTCAGTCAGGGTGAAGAGACCGAGGAAGAGTAGGTTCGTGGGGTAGGACTTGCGTTTCCAGAAGGTCAAGAGCATGAAGACGATCGAGCCGAGGAGCTGAGAAGATGCATGTTAGCAGCGAACGCGGAAGCTTACGTGAGGGGGGGCCAACGTACAGAGGCCCAGACGAGACCGGGGTGAGACTGGATCCATGTCTTGTAGCCGGTGCTCCAGAAGCTGACGGCAGAGACGGCGCCGGTCGCGATGAGTTGGACGGTCAGGATGGCGTAGACCTTTCGGACGAACTGGTTGCGGATGTCGGTCGTCGCTTCGGCTACTGAACCGCCGAACTGCAATTCGTGTTAATGGCGATCCTGGATGCGCGGAGATCGGGATCGCGCGACGAAATGAGGTTGGAGAACCACATACCTTGAAATCGTCGGGGAGGTCATCGTCCTGGCTGCTACGAGGAGCGCCGCCGCCGAAGAGGCGATCGGTGTCCTGGGCCGAAGAGGTGTCGGCCTGGTAGGCCGGGGGCGGCTGGGTGTAGCTGGTGCTCTCGTCCGGGTCTGAGGTCGGAGCTTGGGTGTACTTTGCAGTTGAAGCCATCTTGGAGATCTTTTTTTGCGCTGCGCGCTGGAGGGGAAGAGGGGTTTCGTAGGATGCGATTTGATGTGACTGAGAAGGAAATTCGAGCGGAGATGCCGGAAGTGAGTTTGGGTGGTGAAGTAGTTGTCATATGAGGTTAAGGTTGTGTCGTCAGGATTATGTGGGGACTGTAGTGGTGATGCGACTGGCGATTACCTACCTTAGTGTACCTACCTATTCTAACGAATGTGGCTGCTGCAGCCTAGGGTACATAAGGTAGAGTGTGGCGGAGCATGGTGGGGTCATGTGATGGAGTTCTGAGGCGTTGGAATTGACCCGGAGGATCTTCCTGATTCCGTCTCACTTGCTGCATATGACCGTTGAGTAACTAACTTCATATATATGCATATTCCTGGCTCATAGAGATCAATGCAGTATATCGATCAAACAGCTTTGTCTAGCAGTGAGCGCGAACCCTATCCAACGGTCGCGAGGCAGGGACAGTCTGTTTTCTCATGATTCACTGGAAAGGAGCTTTGGGAAGTCATGATCTTGGCAAATGCTTGGTCTGGTGTTGCGCACTCTTGTGAGTCGTGTTTTCAATAATTGGACTTTTCGGTTGCGGATCCAATAGGATCAACCTGTATCCCATTTGCAATTGTTAACAAACTGGCATTGTTGCCGTTACTGCTGCATTTGTTGATGATTCCTGCTAATGCTTACGCCAACATTTTACCTTGTCAAATTGCTCACAAGAAAAGTCATGGGAATCATCGGTCATGTTGCTCGGGGGTGCTAATTGAGCCGTCCCGATGGACATCTGAGGGAAGCGGAGTTCGCGACCGCTACTTTCCGACAAGAGAGATGGGATGAAACGCGGAATCCGATTTGACAATTTGCTCTGTTCTGTGCATGGAAGTCATCTGCGAGGAAGAGGCAAAAAAAGAGTATTCTGGGAACTGATTCGAGATGGTGTCTGTGATGCGAGGTCCGTCCGTACTCGTCTGGTGTTTCGTACGGGCGGGCGGTGATTGTCCTGAAGCCTAGTAATCCATTTGACAATTGACATTGGGGGTTAAGTATGTGTACAGCATCACAAGTTATAGCATTGAAGGGTCGTAGATTGAGCTTGGAATTGTTGGCGCGTTGCGGCTCCTTCGAGATGGTGTTGTTTCGCTGAATTAGTGTTTTGATGGCAGCGAGCCGTCTCCTTCTGGACGCCCATTCGGGCGAGTGACAATTGGCTGGATGTCGCCATTGCACATGGGGTGCGGTGTGAATTGGGTGTGGGAGAGAGAAGGGGTAGCAGCGGCTAAGGAGAGATACAAGCTGTGGTGGTACCTGAGAGTGACTGACAGCGACTTTTGGCATCGCGTCTTTCGACTGCACCTCGTGGTCGAGAAGTCGCCGATTGGCCCAGGCGTTTTACGGGGGATGGACTCGGGAGTCCAGGCGTGAAGCTGCAGCGCACATCAAAAAAAGCAGCGACGGCCGGGGCCAAACATGTTTATCGGCGCATTGGTGCAGGTGGCAGTTTGCAATGGAAATGTCAATGTCACTTGGTTTGCACAGATGAAAAGGGGTAATAGCAAAGGGGACATGAAAGGGGGGAAGAATAAAAAAAGGTGATTAACATGGGGGCATATATTCCAAACAACAATAAGTCGATAAGAGGCTGGGGTTGGAAAATCACTTCATTTAAGGATAGGACAAGATGAAGATAGTCGATTGACAGTTTCTCGTCACATTGCTAACAAGACGATACTACATCATCAGCTCTGCCGGGAAACGGGACATGGAGATATAAAATGAGATCAATCACACATTGGCTCGACACGGCCGAAACTTGTTGAGGGAAAGCGCCCCCTCTACGTCTCTCTGCATGTGTGGTGCTTGGTAACCTTTTTGTCCGAAGATCATCGGGGTCCTTTCCACGCCGAATGAGAAATAGAAACTTAGCACTCATCCTTGGTTCTCTCCGTATTGGCAGCGGCCCCCCCCCCGTCCTTGGCCTTTGGGTTTCTGAATCCTCAGTGTCTCTCTTCCCCATGACCGGCTTCCCGACCCATCTGCCGTACCAGTCCAGTTTTTCATTTAAATAGACTTCACTATTATTGGTGCTTAAGGACTCGAGGTGGACATTCGCAGGACGTGGAACTTGGCACAAATAACACGGCTGGGAAACTTGGCAAGGACTAATCAATTACACAATTTTAAGCTCCGTCCAATTCCACTACGCCCAGGCTCGAAATGGATAGGGGTCCCCACCTTTTCCTCCCCCAAGTAAAAAGGACACTCGAACCAAGGAAAGTACCGATTCGTACCTGAAAATCTGGCACAACCTGTGCGAAAGGAAAGGACGGACCCCTGTGTTTCTATTGGCCATTGGCCGAATCCCTTACCCTTTCTTTCAGCGCTCGCCCTCATCCCTTGCTAGGTAAGGTAAGGTAAGGTAATGTCTAGCGGCCCCTTTGGTTACCTACTATCGCATTCTCTCCAAGTTCATGATTTCTTTCTTCACCGCCTTTGATGATTCTTGAGTTATGGCCAACGGGCGGGTTGGAGATCTACGAAACCAATCAAGCCCCCTTGTCCCTTCTGCTCCCCTGCCTTTTTGTCTTCACGGGGAAAGCTGGAGTTGGCTGGTGGCTAATGGGCTCGCCAACTTTGAATGTCGGTCCCTCAGTGACTGGAGCACCCGGCTGCTTCCCTCCCCGAAGGCTGTACAGTGTAATACACTTGAATTAGACATTGTGACATTGGACCTTGAAAGGTGCAATGGAAGGCTTCTGGAGTGGAGAAGTTTTCAAGGCGGGTGGGAAGATGACGGGATTCCAAGGATGCGACACTAGGGGGGGAATTACCCTGTGAAAACAGGAGAAGAAAACACATGAGAAAAGTATCCTCGACTTCCCACCTCCCCCCCCCCCCTAAACCGAACTCGCAGCCCACCTCCAGTATTGCACCCTTTTTGCACAGAGCGCCGCAGCAGCACACCTTACACGGAGCACTTCTGCTGCACTCCTGATCCTAGCAGCCTCTGGAGCAACTGAGCAGATCCTGCCCCATCTTGGTCGTGTACCTGTGTGCTGTCCTGCCCTGCCACCGTCTCCAAGGTTCAGTGTCTGTTGTGTGCGACGCTGCCCTTACAAGACCCATCTTCTCGATCTTCAACCTCCCCTAAAACTGACCTGGTCGTTCGTTTCCTCTCCCCCCTCCCTCTCTGACCGAGATCACGAAGCAGGAAGCGCTTTTCCCGATCTCGAAAGCGCTCTGCACTACGGAACCGCGCCGCAAGATAACGACCTCGACCCCCCGTCGTTATCGTCGCCCAGCATCGGTCACCACCAAAGGCTTGCAGACTTGAACAGGGACACAACACTCGTCCTCCTCTGTCTGACCATCAGGGCCCTCACCGCGACCTCATTGCGAGCCGTCGCCCTTCCGAAACTGCCCGATTGAGTTCCAGTTGGAGCTCAATCACCACCTAGCATGGCCGACACCGCCGGTCATGAGGCGACCTCGCCAGTTTCCCCCATCTCTCCAGTTTCGCCCGTTTTCGAGAAGCACAGAAATGGCATCAAGCGCAATGCTAGCACGAAGCAGCTCAAGCTCATGAACGGTCCCCTTTACCAACAGGGCCACAACAACGTCAACGTTGTTCTCGTGAGAAGGGTCAGGAGGAAAGACGACAGCGCCTGGAAGATGCTGAGCAGGTGGATGGTTGAGAACCAAGTCGGTATGTTGCTTCTCTGTCACTAAGCGCCTTCGTCTCTTCATGTCTGCTCTGTTACCCCACGCGCGCCGACTTCAAGCCACAATCGGAGCGACGCTGTGTTCCACGACGTTACTACGAGACATTGCTTCCATTGCCATGTGCTGAGTTGCAGATGAAGCTAACAACTTCTCCTCTCAGGTCTCTCTTTCAACCTCCTCGCACTCCTGTTCCTCGCACACTTTTTTATCCCCAAGGCGCAACCTCATACGATCAAGTTCCTCACCCTCTCCTACAAGAATCCCGAGACCGGCATGTACGGCGCTGGTCTCGGTGATGGCTGCCTCATCGCTTTCTGCATCGTCCTCTTCACCGGTCTGCGCGCCGCGACCATGGAATACGTGCTGGCACCCTTGGCCAAGACCTGGGGTATCTCTAAGCGCAAGGGCCTGACGCGCTTCAGTGAGCAGGCTTGGTTGTTGTGTTACTACATGGTTTTCTGGCCTCTGGGCGTGGTACGTGATCGGCGCAGGATCTTGCAACTAGCCCGCAATCCTTACTGATATGGCCGCAGTACATCTACAAGACGTCGCCCTACTGGCTCGATTTGAAGGAGCTCTGGACGAATTGGCCCCAGCGCGAGCTGTTGGGTATCAACAAGTTCTACATCTTGGCGCAGTGGGCTTTCTGGCTGCAGCAGATCATTGTCATCAACATTGAGGAGCGTCGCAAGGACCACTGGCAGATGCTTACCCACCACATCATTACCTGCTCCTTGATCTCCTCCTGCTACAGCTACCACCAGACCCGCGTCGGTAACCTTATCCTCGTCCTAATGGACATTGTTGATCTCTTCTTCCCTGTAAGTTATATTTTGCGCTGTAGATGGCCAAATTACTGACCCTTCACAGCTTGCCAAGTGCCTCAAGTATATCGGACTCAACACTCTTTGCGACTTCATGTTCGGTGCCTTCGTCGTTTCCTGGCTGGTCGCTCGCCATATCTTTTACGTCATGGTCTGCTGGTCTATCTACGCCGATATCCCTGTCGTCATCCAGTCCGGTTGCTACCAGGGCAAGGAGCCCAACGTCAGTGGGCCGCTCCCCATCCCGGAGCACTCCTACAAGCACATACTCGAGCCATTTTACAAGCCTGAGGGCCTCGTCTGCTGGAACGATACCACTACATGGTCTTTCCTCATCCCGCTCCTGGTTCTCCAGGTTATCACCATCGGCTGGTTCTTCATGATCCTCCGTGTCGTCATGAAGGTCCTTCGCGGCGGCAACGCCGAGGACACCCGTAGCGATGATGAGGGTGAGGCCGAGGAGGAGGAGGCTGACTACGTCTACGAGGAGGCTCAGCCCCTGGAACAAGAGGTTGGCGTTGAAGACATCGACCTCAAGAGCTGGGAGCGCAGGACAGGCATCAAGAGGCAAGCAAGCGCCTCTGGTGTGAGCCTTCCGGGCCACAGTGACCGCAAGGAGCTTCTCGGCAGAATCGGCTGCGAGAAGCAGGTCGACTAGACGTGAAGAGACTGCTTTCGGTCTAACATGAAAATGAAACACGAGCCATATGGACAGAGACAGCGTCCACTGTACAAAGCAAGCTGGGGTGGGCAGAAAAGAGGTGTGTCGGAGGAGTCGTGTCTGCTTGGCCAAAGCCAGCCAGGACTGAGGCGGGATGACCACAACGTATTATTTACTAGAAATCCATGGGTGCGGCGCCTGGATGGCGGGGCGCCTCACAGGCATAGATGACTTGGTTAATTTTTTGTTCTTTTTTGAAAGGAAGAAACGGAGAAAACAAAAGTGCGAAAGGTCGAGAGATGGTCATCTCGTCGCATTGGGATTTGTTCACCCGGTTGGACGTATTGAGAAATGAACCAAAAGTCTTTTGAGTTGATGCATATCATTCAAATTTTGTGACGTTGCGACTAGCATTGACAAACAAAATGACTGCTTCTTGATCTTCAATTTTCGCTATAGGGTCTTGACGGGCACTGGACGCCACCAGAAACCACAATAAGGGTGGGTGTATGTACCCTTTGCAGCACCAGATCTCCAATAGACGTTTAATGACCTGCTTCGTTATGGCTAGCACTCTAATCACAACCCACTTGAAGGTAGCAAGCCAGTGTTTCCCATACGCTTATGAGCGTAACACACAACTGACTAATAAATTCAGAAAAAAAAGGTAGATCTCTCATGACAAGCTACAGGCAACAGTGGCGATGTGGCAGAATGGTTCGTCATTTCCGGCAACAACCTGTTATGTATGCCGTGACTTTGGACGCCTTTCCGGCTTGGTGGGGATGCAGGTCCTGAGGCGATTTGTACCTCGAGGTGGGGGACCTATTTTTCGCGCCGTTGTGGTGGGGCCGAAGCCCGAGCAATCATCCGGAAAGCCGGCGTCGAGCTCCGGCGTTTTGACCGCGACCGCGCGCAAAACCCGGCGCCGGAGCGGGTGCTTCACTAAAACTGCTTCCGTCGGTCGACTTCAATACGAACCTTTATTCATTATAAGAGATACCAGATGGGATATATCCTACATCCTACTACCACCCTCACACTGGAGGCACCGCTTCTGCGTACCTTGTGCCCTCCTCACTAACAGACTCCGACGTCTCCTGGATTCTCCTCGCCAGTTCATTGGCCTTCTCAGTTATATCCTTATACAACTTGTGTCTTGTGCCCCGTCTACCGTCCCCTACTCCAGGCAATGAAGCTTGCAGCTCCCGGCAGAGACTCAAGGCTTCGTCCAACTTCCCTCTCTTTTCTAAGCACTGAATCAAGGTCCAAACAGCATTTATGCGGTCTCTTTGTTCTCCGTCTGATCCAGCAGCTGCTCCGTAGAGTTCCTTGGGTGTTGCTTGCCGGAGCCACGATTCTGCCTGATCCAGGTCACCCTGATCCATGTAAGCCCGCCCAATCCATGATTTGCCGGCCAAGACTCCGAGATGCGTTTCCCCCAAAACCCTCTGTGCCACCTCAATCGTCTCCTTCATGATCTTCTCTGCCTCGTCAAAACGCCCGCTGGCCGCCATAAATCTACCCAAATTCCCCCTGGCGTAGAGAGTATACGGGTGCGCCTCGCGGAGGAGCATTTTACGCTGTTCAAAAACATCACTTTCCAGTTCTTCTGCCATTCTCAGATTTTCTTGCGCCAATTCCGGGTCTCTTTCCGCCAATTCCAGGTTCGTTCCAGCTTGGAACAGCGCGGTGGCGTATTCTTCCTTGAAGCGCAAGAACTCTTCTTGGGGAAACGTCCCCTCGAGCTCGAGTGCGCCTTCGTAGGCTCGCTTATGATGCTCGAGAGAGGTTTTCAGGTTGAAGTAGAAAAAATGCACCGACCCCAACTGCAATTCGCACTTGAGCGTCTGCAAATGCTTTGCCCCGTAGACTCTCTCGAACCCATCACGGGCCTCGTGGGTTAAATCCAAGGCCTCCTGCAGCAAAGTCATGCCCAAAACGCTTGCGCCGAGCTCGCGCATGATATCCAGCGTCTTTGGGTGCCTTGCGCCGAGCGTCCGCGTGCGTGACTTCAAAACCTGCCGCTGTATGACCATTGCGGGCTTGTGTTTGGTGTCCAGATAGAGCGCTTTCGCGAGACCCAGCTGAGCCATGTGCGTCTTCGGGTCGTCGGGCCCGAGATGTGTTTCCGTGTAGTCCGTGACCGCTTGAAGCAGTTCCGTCGCAAGGGCGTAGTCGCCAGTTTCCAGGTACACCCTGGCGAACTTGGCATCCTCAAAGGCCTGAAGCTTTCCATAGCCCAGGGTCGGCGGAAGCCACGCAAAAGAGAAGTGCAATATGGAAAGGCGACTCTGCCTCGTCTTTTGCGTTCGGTTGCGGATGATTTCCTCGCGTTTCTTGACGTGGTTGATATGAGGTCTCAGGTCGCGGCGCATCGCGAGTTCGTTTGGCTTGTCATCACCAACGAGCCGCACAGCTCTCTGGAGTATCGTCTTGGCCAACTGACAGAAAACTCCATCCTCGGCGGCCATCTCTCGAGGCCGCTCACGGACCCAAAGGTGCACCATCGGGTGCATATGATATCGTTCGTCACCCACGTCTTTGTAAACGCCGCTGCCCTCACCGGTGAACGTTTGGATCAGGCCTCGATCCTCCAACTCCCTCGCCGCCGCCTTCAGCCGCCCTGAAACGACGAATTCCAAATCTTCGACATTGTAGTTCCGCGTGTTTTTGATCGCCTCGGGCAGAACGGGAGGGGTCTCGAAGAGACTCAAAACGTTGACGGTGACGCTTTGCAGACGAGACCGCAGTGACGGCCGTGGAGGCTGAATCCCGGACTTTTTGATGATTTCGTCTTCTTCTTGTTGAAGAATAGCAGCCTCATCGTTCTCTCGGAGTGGATTGATTGCGGCGCAAATGAACATGTCGAGACGAATGTTCTGGAAGTGGAGGTACGAAAAGACTTGCAGAATTTGCAGTGCGTCTTTGCACGCCTCAAGCTGTTCGCCGCGAGGATCTGCTGCCTCCTTCAAGTCCAAGTAGAGAGCCTCGTATGTACCAAAGATTGCCTTCTCTTGCTTGCCTTCGAGAAATGTCTCCTTTGTGTTTTGTTTCGCGCCGTGATAACCGTGCATTCTTCTTTCCGAGCGAAGACGGATCTTGTAGATGGTCTTTTCGACGAAGTCAATGTAGTCTGTGAAATCGCAAAGTTTTCGCAAGATGGCTTTCCCGGCTTGAACCAATGCCAAAGGGATAAAGCTGAGGTAACTGCATATCCCTTTCGCCTCCTTCTCTATCTCCTCTGTCACTTGGGTGACTTGCGCAGTTTGAAACAGAAGGGTGCTGGCCTCTTCCGTTTTCATGCCCCCGAGAGTTATGACCCCTGCTGTCTCGTATTCAACGTGGTGCCGTTTTCGAGTTGTCATGATCAGTGATCCTCGATGTCCTGGGGGAAACATGCCTCCGACCCAATCGTCGTCCGAGTCGACGTTATCAATTATCAGCAACCATTGGTAGTCGTCCGACAGACTTGAGAGCCAGACCTTCGCCCCCAAAAAGCCGTCAGGGGGAGAACCAGATATCGCTGCGATCTTTCGGAAAGATTCGAAGGCGCTCTTGTAGCTGCTGGCATCAACCCAAAAGATGCCCCAGTAGTTTGGCCTGTTGTCGATCGCGAATTTAAGTGCCAGCTCCGACTTTCCCGAGCCAGCCTCTCCGTGGATAACGAGACGTTTCTGAGTGCTTCCCAAGGGGTTGAAGAAAGCTTTGTGTATTTTATCAAGCTCATCTTGTCGGCCAACGTACTTGTCTATCGTGGATCTATCGACGAGGAAGTGTGTGTTTTTGCGAGAAATACGAGTCGACCACTGAGCGCAAGCCACTACAGCTTCTTCCAAGAGCTGCAAGCTGTTCTTTTCTTTGTAGTCTCTAGATCCAGCATTAATTTGGAAAAATCCCACCAAACGGGTTTCGTGGTGGCTAACCACTTTTGCGTACCTATCGAGATCATTCAGATTCTGTCTGAGTAGGTTTACTTGTGCAGACAGCTTTTCCTTTTGTCTTTTGAGCTCAGGAGCTTCTCTGGGTCCCGACTTGGCTTCGAAAGCATAAGCGATGGCGTCATGCAGCATCTCCAAAGTCTGTGCTTGATACTGAAGTGCGAGACAGATGACGTTGTGACTTTCTAGTTTCTGTATAAAGGAGGAGGGCTCGCGATGGCCGGCATTCGGAGGAAAGCGAGGCGCCTCCCTTACTTGATCTTTCAACGGACGAAGGGTCACATTGTTACAATGCTGGACGATGCGGTCAACACTGTTTCGAAGCTTCCGAAGAGAATCCAGATCCTGCACTCCCCAGTCAGGCGTCGTCGGTCTCTCGCCTCGGCGTTCCCGTAGTTTATCATCTTTGACCTGCAAGCTTGCTTTCACTATAGATTCCAGTTGAGACATCAGGTCGTAAATGCGCTCAGATCCAGACGATTCAAACCGTGAAAGATGACCGAAAATGTGACCGGCAGCCTTGGAAAGGGCCACCGCAGCTGCCTCCGACATGGCGATCGAAGATGTGCCGCTTGGCGACACAGTGCTGTCAGCTCTCTTTGTTCTTAACAAGTATCGGACGTAGATTGTGGGTGTTGAAGAAGATGGCAAGTTCTGGGCGGAGAGAGGCCTCGCTCGGGTTGAGTCGTGGGCGCAACAGACCTAGTAGAACAACATGAACCAACCGCTCTACTGTTTGGCGGATGAGTGAACCTTACCAAGCGAGCCACGTTCACATACTCATGGTGCCAAGAGGGGGGCGGGGAGATGCGATAAACGTAATACCAATGAGGTGTTCCCAAAGAAGCCCGAGGCTGTCGTGGATCCGATTTCCCTTATGGGATGGTCATGCGGTGATAATGGATGGTGCAGCAGGCTTCTGAGCTCACGTCAAGAACCCAAAAGGCGAAAGAAATGAGGCGTAATGGCTTGATGTCATTCTGTCAGCCAGAAGGGCTATGATCCAGTAGCAGCAAGTGTGCTAAAGATGCAGGGATGTGGAAGAGGGTGGGTGGTAGTATCGATTATCGCACCGCCTGAAGCTGCGGCTTGAGAGAGTTGTCTGGCTTTGATAGGGTGTGCTCACAAGAGGTGGCCAGCTGAACATTTCTGAACGAAGTCATCAAAAATCTTGAGTGCATTTCTATTTGACAGCTGACTGGCTGAGATTGCCCGTGAGAAGCCGCATTCCCGTGCGGCCAAGGCAGCCTGCTTGAGCACACACATTCAGATGGGTTAGCTTTCCCGGCGGCCCAACACAACCTGACCCGAATTCATCACAGTGGAGCCCCACGTTGGAGTCGGTTTTTCAAGTAAGCAATTAATCGGCGCTATCGGCAGAAGGATGCCTATCCAAGAATACAGCCCGATCCAAATTTGTCATGGAGGGCTTGTGTTGGCGATGCCTCATCTTCCACAAGGTCACATCCATCTTTCAAACCGATGTCAGCTTCGTAAAATGTAACCAATCAGCATTGGACACCTGAAACATCAAGGCTGATCTGCGTTTTAGGTTGCCTATACGGAAGCGGTCGAGTGATGTGATAAACTGATGATGGCCCCCCACATGTTAAGTTGGGTATTAGTTTATGTGTAGACTCGAAGCGGTCACGTCCTCCGTACTTTACGGGTTTCCGCAGCTGAGCTGCAGGAGATTGTGCCTCTCGTAGCAGAGACAGCAATAACAGTAGAAAAGGTGCCTACGCACTTGGATGTACTGAAGCATGCTTGACGAGGGAAGCCCACGAAAGCTATGTTTTTTCTTTAAATCACATAAGTAAAAGAACGTCCGATATTTACTCTTCAAGTTGTGCTCATAAAGTTGACTCGGGTCATTCAGGACTTTTGTGACCAATGAACTCCCTAAGCGCGTTCCTCTGAGTTCATGTTGACTGTGAACGGCTTGAATGGTTCTACTACTATAGCAAGACTTTCACTCCTTCAGCGCTTGACAAGACTAGGGTCAAATTCTGCTTCTCTTCTCCAACGGGCAAATTGGGCACATCCGGGGGTATTCTGATGTTGGGATATCTCTGCAGAATGCGAATTATACCGTAACTAGCCTCCATGAGAGCGTAGTCCTCTGGGTTAGGTTAGCTTTGCGTAGAAGACCATCCAACGGAGGATATGCTTACTTCCAAGGCAAACTCTAGGACCGGCATGAAAGTCGAGAAATCCTGAACCTAGTCCAACTTTGCGAATCAGCTCGCCGCTGGCCCATCGGTCTGGCCGATACACCTTGGCGTCGGGCCCGTACAACTCCTCTCGTCGATGGAGGTGATACGCCGACCACCCTACGCCGTTGCCCTTCCGCAAGAGGACAGGGGATTTGCCATCCTCACCACCTCCGCGGGGAAGAATGGTTGTACGGGCAGCGTAGCGGACATTGACAGGGAGCTGAGGGTACAGACGAAGAGCTAAGTTGAGGTCAGACCAACAGAAGATGGGACATGACTGATTGAATGTGGAATAATTTCATCCAAGCCAGGGGAAGTGTAAGGGCCAGTCTCACTTTCTTTCAGACAGCAATCCAAAAACGGAAGCTGCTTGATATGCTCGCGGGTGATCTCTTGGTTTGCGGACGTGATAACAGTCGCGATTTCGTTTTTTAGGCGCTCTAGCAGTTCAGGATTTCGAACTAGAAGAAAGCTAATGTCGTTAGAAACCATGGAGATTGCGAGAGCAGAACGGTCACTTACAATGTCCAACTCAGCAGACAGGCTGTAGTGTCTCGTCCTGCGATGAGCACATGCAACAACTGATCGCGGACCAATGTGCGATCCCGGAGACTCTTCCAAAGGTCCACAATGAAACCATACTTTGCTTTGGCAGACTCCTCGCCGTGCTCCTCATAATGATCGATTGCCTTGTTGGCGAAGAAGGAGGCCCAGCCTCGAACACCGCGGCACGCCTCACGGAACTTCCTCGGCGTGTAGAGCCACGCAAGATCTGCCAATCGCAGACGCAGTGCCGAAACCATGCTGGCGTAGTCGAAATTATCGCGCAAGGCGTAGCGGTCGGCTTGAGGAAGGCTGCTATGTGGCTCGCCGAATAGAAGGTCAGTCGTGGTGCCAAGTGTGTATTCGAAGAAGTGCGGTTGCAGGTCCACTACGCCGTCGGAATTTCCTTTCGCTTCTGTCGCCACAGCTTCGAGCAGTTCCGTTGCATGGGGCTCGAGGGCATCCAAGCCGAGACTCCGCACACGAACGAACTGATGGCGCAAAATCTCCCGAGAATGCTTCCAGGCGGAACCATCTTGCGTGAAGATACCCTCGCCCAAGAGGGGAAATAAGCCCTCGCGGCGGGATCCTAGGACGAAATCTTCAAAGCGGTCACTGAGGATAGCCTCGATGTTAACAGGATCGGTCATGATGTAGCCTGTGCCTAGAATATCCATCCGAATGGTTGGAGCAATGTTGAAGTACGCAGATTGAAACTCCAACATGCGACACTGGGGAAGCGCATCATATTGGAGTTTGAGAAGGTCAATGGCGAAAGGCCACTTGTAAGGCAAAGTAGCCTTCACAGGCTGACAACCGTGCTTGGATCCGAGGGCGTCTTCTTCCTATAGATTCATTCAGCATCGAACATTGGAGCATTGGAGCCTCTAGGGGGCCAAAGCAGTCACGTACGATTCTTCTCTTCCTTCTGTTGTAGTACCACTGAGTCAGCCAACCTAGAGTGATGACTGTGACAAAGCATTTCAGACCAAAGCTGGTCTCGACGCCTACCACCATGATGAACCATGCAGTCACTGGAAATGAATGAAAGAGTTCGGTTCGGAAAGCGAGGCATGAGGAGTAAGTAGCTGGTAGGAATGACTGGAAACCCTGTGGCTTAAGGCGCCCCATGGAGAATCAGGCTGCAGACACACGGTGCGCATGCCAACGCCAACAGAAACAGGGGGGGGGGCTATTTAATTCTTGGCTGCATATCAGATATCAGCTATCCAAAATAGCAGCACCACACCAAATCCTTATCTCTTTTCACTCCCTCCGCATCCACCACCGGCGTTGGAATTTGGTACTTCGCATGCATGCCGCATTTCGCGGTTAAGTCTGTAAAGTGGTTGAAGTGTGTTTCCGCATCTGAGGACATGTAGCCTTCTTAAAGCAACATTTGTGTGTCTGCGCATCAACTTGATTTTTGGTCTTCGATTCTCGTCTTCTCAGAAGCCAACCCACCGACATGTCTTCCTCTTCTGAAGACTCTGGTAATTTGGCAAGCGAAGTCATTACCTATGTAGGCGTACCCTTAGCTGTTGTTGGGGTCTTGCCCATCTTCTGGACAGCTTTGATCACATTCAAAGCAGTCCGAAGAATCAAATCCAGGCTAAAATTGAATCAAATCGACGAGGAGACCAAAGTACAAAGCGACATGTTCACAAGAATCATCGAAGTGCGATACAAGAGATACATCGTCACACCGAGGACCCCTATCGATATTGAAGATGAAGATAAGCTCCCAGGCAGGGCGCTCGACACGAAAAGAATCGGCATGATCTGCGACGACAGCAAAGAGACGTACATACCAGGTGGGACTTGGAGTATTTTGAAGTGGAACTTGCAACCGCTCCTCCAGGAGTATACGCAGCGAGTGCAGCATCCGGAAGACCTCCGTCGACCTCAGGTCGAAGTTATCTTTGAAGATCTCGTGGCATATCTTCACGACCTTGGCGCGGTCCCAGATGATTCCGGCTGGAGGATACTACGCTTTGGCGGTGTTTGGACCGCCCCGGGTACTCCTCTGATGAATTGGCCAAAGAAGCCGGCAAAGCCCTTGCTCATCACGAATTCCTTCGAAAACTCGGACAGCAAGGTATCCCTTGCTTTGACTCATCACTGGGAAGAAGAATGGGAACTGCCCAAACGCTCAGCTTTGCCTCCTTATTCCATCTGCCTGCCACCCATGCAAATCAGAAACGCAGGAGATGAAAAGCCGGACGATGAGAAGTTCAAGAGAGATATAGTCTGCGAAATCACCGATAGCGGGCTCATGAGAGCTTTCGAAATGGCCGAGAGAGGAGCCTCCGCCGATGCTTACGGTGGCCAGATCGCAACGGCGCATCTTCGAGTCAAGAACGGGGGATCGTCGGATGGCCTCTGGTTTGCAAGTCTTGCCACTGCCTGCAAGATGGTAGACTTAGCCATCGGCTGGAAATACACCGTTCCTGACGATATCTTGGATTTCTCAAAGTCAAGAACTATTCCTTGTGGTGTTCTCGAGTGTCTTCAAATGGTGAGCGAGCAACAAGTACCATCGTGGAGGGTCGAAGATCAATCGGAAGCGCAGAAGGGCTTCCAAATCTTCTTTCAGAAACAGGACGAGCTTTTAAAAGAAAATTCAGACCTTAGCTTGCCTCATGTGCTGGGCGAGAAGGCCACCAAAGACAGGCTGGAACGGGAGCACCTTCAATTTTTGGACGCTGGTGAGTAAGCGGCGACACTGACAATGAATTCGAACTAACATCAATAACAGCTCGTAGGGAGAATTTCCGCCAAGATGAAGCTCGCGGAATCCTTTTCCATGACGCCCTTCGAAGCCCGAAATGGGATCCTGACAGGGTCGCCTTGAATACTCTGTCATGGCTCAAGGGCAAAGAGCTCTTGCCTAGCTCAGTCGAACTAAAAGATGCAGCCTGTTCCGTCCTGCGGTCGATGGTTTTGGATCCAAAGATGTCATCCTCAATCTGCGAGATACTCGATCGTTGGAAATCCTGGGCCGCACAAGGGGGTATGAGAGTTGAAGACCTAACCGCATTGCAAGAGATGCCGGAAGCTTTTGCTTGTGCGACGTTGGTGACTGCCATGATCTCCAAGTTGAAAAGCCGTGGTTCCGAAGTCTTGATTGATTTAGATGAATGCGTGAAGAGTTGGAAAGTTGCCAGGCTGGGATAATCCTCCGCGAAGCGATTCGAGACGAGAGTGGGCTTTGCTTTGACTTTGCTTATGTCGGTCTGGCTGATACTTAAGGTACCAGCATTACGTACAAGCAAAATTGGAGGTATTTTCCATGTAAAAGTGAGTCGACAAGACTGAATTACGTTCATGAAATACAACACTGTATTGAGCCTAACGGCTTTGACTATGCAGTAAAGAAGCCTCCTTAGATGTATGATAAAACTTCGAGGAACGCAGGCACACGGACTAAATATGCGTCGACTTCGCATGACGAGTCCGGGATAACTATATATATGTCACCTCTTAGAGGTGATTCGAGTCACGTGCTCTTGATCATTCGGAAATAAATCCTGCGCCACGAACGTTGGTTTGATCTCACGAGTAAAGCGACCCCGAAGGCAAGTTATTAGAAATATTTGCAATTAGTTTGTATCAGTAATGTAGCAACATTCAAGTCATCCTAAGCGTCCAAACACAGGCACAGATAATCGAAACCAATGGCCGTCGACGCCACAGGCATGAGAATGAATCGGCACACCCGGTCACTTGCTAGAGTTCTCTCACCCGAGTCCGGTATTAGCCCAGCAGTTCTGTTATAGCGTTTAGCTCTCAAAATGAGATGCATGATAAGCGGCAGCAAATCCTCACGTTCCGTGGAATCTGCGAGCAAAACAAAGTCCGGGCCGGCGAAGCTGCTAATTCACCCTTGGTACCTAGGGGATGATTGCAGCATACGCCTTGGCCATAGTGCAAAACTCCAACAACCCTGATCCCTTCCTCCGGTCGTCTCATCTCATATGGATCCTGACCGTCAGCAGACCGGACGAATCAGACTGGCGCATGCAGTTCGGTGGACTAAGGTCTTTATGAAGGGCAACCCGAGCCGAGCCAACGGGAGACCGACCTGGCGCGTTTGCGGGGTGGGCTCTGGCACTCTTCTATTTGCCGATGCGGAGTTGGAGCTGCGATGATGAGAGCATATCTATCCCATTAACTGCCCATCAACGCCAGTTCATACGTATATGCGGAGTAAGCCAGTGCACTTCCTCCGAGAAAATTTCAGCCCAATGAAAAAAAAAAAAAAAAAAAAAATTGAAGCCGCAGATTTGGGGTAAAACTGGATAGATAGTTGCCAACGTAAAAAAAAAAAATTCTCTTCACCGAGAATTAGCCTCGTGTCTCAACCACCTCACACCACAGAACCTAGCGCGAAGGCTGATTCTGAAGCTGAGCGAGTACATATTGGGGCTGTGAGCGTACTAGCCACTGGCTGAGAAGCGACTTACGCAGCTGCTGTGAACCGTTGACATGCAGCTCAAAAATACCATCGCTTACGCAGCAAGGCGGGTCAGCTTTCGCAGTCCAGGTGCGCCGTCTGAAGCCGTTACTTCGTCCATCACACACGATCGTGTATGTGATCATCCCAAGGTTCTGCGGGGGGCACTTCTGTCTGCGCGTCATTACCGACGCGTACTTTTGATGCGTGCGATGAGACACCACAGGGGAGGATGATGACCGCTCTGCGGGCGGGGTTCATCAGTTGCTTTCTCAGGTAGCGCGGAGCAAGGGAGCCCATCAGGCTGGGTTTGCAGTTGATCTGGGTACCCGAATCTACGTCCCGTGACGAATATCATCAGGCCATCTCGGACACTGCTGGGCTGCCTCTCAGCCCTACCTACTTACATAGGCTGCGTCTAGCCACTTCCTCTCGAACAAAGCGAAGGAGTACAAATACCTCGGCTGGCTTGGCGATTGCTCATCTTCTCAGTAAATCAAAAACCAGGCTCTGATGTATTTCGGTGGCAGGGTATACCCCATCTCCAAATTATTTGGTGTTGCGACTGCTTGGGTTGCATTCTATGATGTGTGGCTGGTGTGCGTCAATGTCGTTCTGCAGTGATGCGAGTGTTCACTGAAAGATCAGACGAAGAAATCCCATAGACAGGCACGCGCCCATGGATTGAAATCCTCGCTCCAAGTCACAACGCGTACACTAGAGAAGCTCCCTCTCCCGCCTGGCCGTGACGGTCTTGTGTCGCCCATCACATAACCGACTGCTTGGCATGCTCATATCTGCAGATGGCTAATCAGGCTGTTTTCTGTCCCTGCTCGTGGAGAATCTGACCCCAGTAACGAAAACGCGGCTCCCGCGTTCCCCAACTATGGTTGCAGGACAATCACACCAGTGGCGTTGGAACTGGACGAGTCACGTCGACTCACCTGAAGGAGTGCGGGTCCTTTGAACCAGTAGGCGCAACCATGGGTGCATAAGCTTGACAGGGTGGTTATTTTGCTCCGCGTCTTGCTAGGTTGAAGCTGATGAGATATGGAAATGCAACTGTCCGGTCATTCGATCGTAATACCAATTCCAAACAGGAAACGATTGTGGTAGTTTTGATGATGCAATGCGCCGTGCCTCTCCGTGTGCCTGGCACCATGGAGCCGTCCTCGTCCCTATGGTATCTTCGAGTCCCAAAATGAACGTCAGCGAGCCTACTACTACCCTTGTCTTATGGTCATTAGCCAAAGACGAGGCCGACTCCCATGTTCGTGGCAATTTGCTTCCACAAGTCTGGGCAGGCTTCCGCCCCGATCTGCTCCTTACCAAGGGCTCGCATGTCAATTCTCCTCCACAGATCCTGGACAACTTCCCATGGCTTTTCCGTATTGACCGTTCCCCTTTTGCTGCCGAAAGCGGTAAAGGCTTGACGTACAATACCGCGGTCCCGGCTGCAGATTGCGTGGCATGCAGAGAAGAAGAGTGGCCAAAGGATGGTCAGCCCCGCTGCGCCGTGTGACACGGATGCGGCGCAGTGCCATAGGGCCGCCTGCGCGTGTTTCTGGACCAATTCGTGCGACGAAGGATACTCGGAGATAGTACTGTATAGGTAAACCAGTGCGCTATGCCGATACGCGAGCGCAGTACTAGTGACCCATCTGATGTTGGCAAGCTCAGACTCAGTAGCGTATTCTGGGCCATCGACGATACGGTTTACGAGATTGAAACCAGGAGGGAGAACCGGATTCCAGGTTTCCAAAGCGTATTCGATCGCCCTGTAGGTCGTCTGGTATTCTGTGCGGAGGACTGCAAATTTTGACGACTGCCCTGCTGCCACAGCGGCTTGAAGCTCACGTTTCATGGTGGCAAGCTCGCCCAAGCGATGGAGCGTTGGCCAGAGATCGTCGGCCATTCCCAAAACAGGATCTATGCCGTTGAAAGTGATCGGCGGTGGGGAGCTGCCTGGTGAATATGGTTGGCTAGGGTTTGGTGCTGCAAAGATTGGGGTTGAGCCATGGGTGAGCGCGTTCAGCACATCGAAATAGCGGAAAACCTGAACGGTATCAGAGTTTAATCTTGAACTGCGGTCGCTCATCGTACCTGCTCGAAGAAATCGACGCTCATGCTCCTCGAGGCCGGTATAGCGCTGATGATGTGCCATGCCCCCTGGAGATGATTGCTAGTGATGTTTGGTAGACTTCGCTGTATGAGCTGAACTTATCAGCAACGCTCTGAAAAGCCCAAGTATCTCTAGTAGACTCACCAGGTCATACTGCAAGAGGAGAACAATAGTCGCAAGCGCTTCCTCGAAGCCGTCTCCCTCTTCAATGGTTGCCGATAGACCAGCTACAGCTCGCTCGTGGAAACCCGCCGAACCCTCCGTATTGTCCAACCCAACGTACTCGCGATGTGCACTAGCAAGTGCGTAAATTGCGTTTCTTACAGCGGAGCTTCTATGAAAAAGTGGGATGATATGTTGTTCGTACGAGTTGCTGGAGCCTTCTTTGAATTCCATCGTTGGCAACATGACTTTCGAGTAGTGATCCAAGAGACCGGTGTCTTCTTGGCAATCAAGAACGTTATGAAACGAGGGTGGAAGCGCATTCATAAGAGGCGAGGAATCTGCGGACCAGGACGGCTCATGCCAGGACATGTCCAGACTTGCTGAGAAGAATGAGTCATCCTTGAAATGAACACTGCCATCAATTGCCGCTAACGGGAGCTGGTATTCGGCATCAACAGTCTTTCGATACTGCGGAATTCCCGTGACTGTTGTAAAATCTCCCATGCTTTCTTCGCCATCTCCATATCCCGTGTTATAGCTGTAAGAGCCGTCGAAATCTTCGCAGATGGGCAGTATGGAGTCTATCGAGGTTGAGAAGCAGTTATCTGTAGTAGTAGGCGGCAAGAGAATAGGGTCACGATTGAAATTGGCGACGTCGGGTGGCGTCAAGATGCTCGTATCGGGACTGGTTTGATGATCTTCAGTGCCTGTTGGACTACTCGAGTCGTCGGATTCGAGAGACTTTTGAGGCTGAGATGACTTGACGGATTTCCTTTGCTTTCGCTTCTTGATGGGTTCATAAATGCATGTTACGCCGGCTTGAACACAACGCAAACATTGTGGGCGTTCTTCAGAACACTTCTTTCTCTGCCATAAATGTTGGTATACAGTTCAAATCGAGGAGGCCGTCGGATCGCAACGAACCTTGTCTCGGCTTGCTTGAAGTTAGCATACGTTCTTTTCCACACGCATCTGTAAACTTACCAGTATTTGCACCCTGTTGGTAACAGAGAATCAAGTCAGACAATCACCCAAAATTTCGTCTCACAAGAAGGCCCGTACGAACCTGCTCTAGACCGAGTCTTCATCGGTCGTGGGCGAACGGATTGGTTGACGAGCATGTTGCCGAAAGGGCCTCCGCTTGAAGTGGACAGCTGGATGTCTTTCTGTAAAAGCGAGGGCAAGCTTCCAAAGTTTGTCGTTGGATTCGACTCGGGAAGGATGCCCAAGATGAGACATGGCAGACATGCAACGGCATCAACCAGCAGTAAACGAGCTGATATTTCCACGAGCCATGCGTGGACGGGCAGGGTTCCCCGATTACCCCAGTCCCGTGAGGGGAAGTCCTGGAGGGGTGGTGGATTTGGAGAGAGAGAGTGTGTGTGTTGTGTGTGTGTGTGTGTATGCAGGTTGCTGCTCCATGCCTTCTAGACACGGCAAGGACTCTGGGGTCCCCAATAAGTGTCGAGCTAGAGCATGCAAGAACATATTAACCGGCCATTCAGCCTCGACCTCAGTGATCATCCAACAGGTTCTCAAGGGCTCGATGCGCGGCTGCGGAGACGATGGACCGACCCCTTCTCTTCTAAGCTAGCAGCTTAGCGACGGCTGGCATGCAAGGGTCGACATCGAGCTGTTGGCGTGCCATTCACGAAGCGGCAGGTGGCGCGACCTGGAGCCTATGGTTATCCCAAAGTCCAATCGGTTAAGCCTTTGGATTTGCCGCAGATCTCGGAGGTGGCGGCCAAAATGGTGCAGTGACCGCTTGGCTGTAGCTCATCACCTCATTTCGTTCCATTGAGACGATCTCGGTCCGGCTGATGGTGGCGGGGAGGCAGTAATGTAATTGGAAGAACACGAGTTTCGTTAGACCGAAGTCGTGGCGTGGCGACGGACTTGAAGCGGCTGCACTGGATATTAAGCCATACAGCATAGAGAACCCCATCAGGTAGCAGTAATGAGGACAAGCTGCTGGGCTCGACGGTGAAGATGGGATGAGAAGTTGGAGAATGACTGATGCGGGCAGAAATGGCGTTGATTGGCGGAGCGGAATTACTCCAGTGCTCCGCCATCCACCAACATCCCATTCGCCTTGTGTCGTGCACGGTCCAGCGGTCTCGGTTAAACCTGCTTTCCACATGCTCATACCCACCAGTCTTGTCACGCCTACCTTACATAGTATGCTGATCCAGGTACTTGGTAAGCGAGATGGATTCGAATCCTATCGGCGTCATTTGATTTTTTCGCACAAAGGCTTGTTTGCCTGGACCACATCTAATCTCGTCTCGCACAGTGATTGGTCGACATGCCAAATTCAATTCGGTATTATTTTCCTCTAAGTATCTTCTCGTGCCTTTTGCCACCCAGCCATGTTCAGCCACATGGGGGTAATATGATCAACGCCACCGCAAGAGGAAAGCCTTTCGCCAAAAAGTCAAAACCCCCTGGTTTATCGACGATCAACCCGCTGCTGTCCCACAACGCCATGCTCTAGTGCAATAATTTATATAAGGTCTTCGTCGACTTCATCCCTTACTTTGTTGTTCGGATCGCGCCTTCGCAATGGCACAGTTGCTCAGTCGTGTCAATTCAGCAACGAAGGCTTCAACCATCTTGACGTGCGCGACTTCGTGCGGCGTGAGACGTCGACTTCGCATCCCCTCGACCAGCTTCGGGACAGATCTGAAAAGCTCGATGTCCTCTTCCGCCTGATCATTAAGCGGGTCATGCAACAGGTTGCAGAAGATGGTTAAAATCGCGGACATGGGATAGAACACAACCATCCTAGCTGTGTCAGTAGAGGCAAATTCGCAAGACCATTCGCGACGACCCATGCTCACCAGAATGCCACCTCCTCGACTCCGTGGATAGCGGCTCGAAGAAAGTACAGTGTCGACCGACTCGCCTGCACAGACAGGGCCAGACTCGAACTGACACCCTCCAGTCCACCCGCTTCGCCACTATTCCAACAGCGACATCTACCGCTTGCTCGGTGTATCATGGCCATCAGATAGTGGTACTCAAAATGGAGGATGATCTCCTCCATTCCCAAATGACCTTTTCTGACACGGACCGTCCCCCGCGGGAAGGTTAGGGTCGGCCGGTACGACTGCGGTACCGACATTCGCCATTGTTCCAATTCGTCATCCAGCTCGCGAATGTCTCTGAGGACCTCAGCATCTCCTTTCTTGAGGGCTGCAACGGAGTACAGTCTTCGGCTGATCTTGGATTTGATGATGGTCAATTGTAGCGAATCAGGCTGCAATGCCGAGGTGATGTTCGCCTCGTCGAGGAAGGATGGCGATCCGGCCATCTCGGCACCATGAGCGCGAGTCCACCAATCCACTTGCGGGAGGCTCAAATCACAATGCTCATCGTCGATACTGGGTGGTTGACCGGTGCGAAGGGAGATCTCTTTGTCAAGCTTGTAAGACAGCCAGAACAGTCTTCGTAGCTGATTCTGAACACGCCATACATGGTCATCCCCGACCTTTGGTGATTGGGACGGGGCGCGGCTCAACCCCGGGTCGAGGTGTGCACCGAGCATGAACAACACTCTACACGTGGCGGAGTGAAACATGGCTCCTTGCTGTAGATGACCACCGAAGAGGTGGTACATACTCTACGGACCTAAGGTCAACAACACACTCAAAAGGGTAATAAGTTCGGGAGACTTACCAAACAGAACAACGTTTGCAGGGCAGTAATGTTGGTGTCCTGCAATATGGTCGCCAGGAGGCTCTGGGCTGCTCCAGCGCAGGCCTTCCCATCGATTTCGGGCGACGACTTCCATTCTTCTTGGAAAAGAGAGACAACAGCGAAGAAGGCAAAAACGTGTGCCTTTGCCGTCACGACCTCAAGGCGTGGTGAGCCTTCACATGGCTCATATGCCACGTCGATTGTCCTTTGGAACAGGACATGGTCAATGAGCGGAAACGATAAGGCAAAGTGGGACGCTGAAAAGAGCGCCAAATACTCTTGGACAATGGCCCTGTCAGGTAACTCGCCTCCTCCAGACTGCGAAACCCCAGTCAGGAGGATGGGAACGGGGTGTTGGGTCTGCCACAAGGGGCCCAGAGCGAACAGGGTCTGGATCGAGGAATCCTCACCAGCTCCAGCTCGGGACCGAATCCATTCCTGCCCGTCAGTGGAGAAGAACGGCACACCATTGTAAGAGCTAATATCACCCATGTAGTAGCCCGCGAAATGCATTTTGCCCACGGTAGCGCCGGAAGCACGCGTAGATGAGTCATAGGCTCGGGCTTGCAAAGCTTCCGGGGTACCGTCGGTGGCCGGGGCGTCTGTGCCGACCGTTGACATTGGCGCCGACGATGACGGTGGAGTCGTGGATGGGCCCCGCACCTCATCGCCAGGATCCTGGGAGCCATGATTTCG
This sequence comes from Colletotrichum agaves, assembly GCA_036785465.1. Taxonomy (NCBI): domain Eukaryota; kingdom Fungi; phylum Ascomycota; class Sordariomycetes; order Glomerellales; family Glomerellaceae; genus Colletotrichum; species Colletotrichum agaves. The sequence goes on along the minus strand of JAXISO010000095.1, from coordinate 34,443 downwards.
CTGAGCCGCCTCGAGAGCTTGTTCGATACGGTTGAGGCGTTCGACCAAGTCCTTTTCAGATCCAGCCCTGCACATGTCGTAAATTTCTGTCTTCTCAACTAGAGCCGCAATGAATCATGGCAGAGCACCAAGGAGTGACGGGCTTTCGGGGTTCACCCACCTTGCCGTAGCTACTCGCTTCTTCACCTTGGTCGCCCGGTTGAAAGTGCAAGCCATTCCATGGTGCTTGCACCAGTTGCACTGCGGGACGGCCCCGTCACATTGAATCTTGACAGGAGAAAAATCAAATCAGCATCGTGTGTCTGAGACAATGAACAACTCAAAGATCGATGACGGGCCGGGATGATACCTTCCTCCTGTGACAGGAATCACACGCTCTCTTCCTCATAGTGAGCCTCTGATTTGCAGCGTTCGGCCGCCGCCCAGCCGCGGCACGCTGGTTTGCCAAGTAAGGAATAGGGCAGCAGGAAAGTCAACCAACTATGGTCTCGGTAGGGAAGCCGGTTTGCCAGAGTTCGCGTCTCACGCCGAAAGTATTCAAGAACTCACCTAATCGTGGCAGTCGTTCCCCCCTTAGGTTCATGTATGAAAACCCCGCTGACTCAGCGGCAATTGGCCTTTCTCTTACTAAGCGGCCAGCGTCAAAGGTGGACTAACCCTAATTGAAGAACGGGCATTAATTGGTTCTCATCACCAAACCTAAAGGCCAAACTCCAGCACGGTTCCACCGTAATCTTGAAAGTCCACGCTCGTGCCCGGCACTTCCAGACACGCCGCTCCGATTCTTTTCGGCGCCAACCAACGCCAGCCAGTGCCCTAACGCGACACCCGACAAGAATGTGCCATTCTGCCGCTTAGTCAGCGGACTTATCGCCCTTTGACATACAGAGTCCGAGTGTGACACTGCGGCTCGCGAAGTTTTCATGGGATCGCCATGGGCCTGGCCCCACGGCATCCTCTATATCGGGCAGGGTCCCACTCCGAGCGAGTCTGCCACGACGCCGTCTGCAGGGGTTCTTCTGGCAAACGTCGTGTTGTGTTACGGATCGGGTAGGAGGAAAAAGTGAGAACTATTATTCAGCGGGACGAAGTCTCCATCCCCCCCCTCCGAAACAAGCCTTCGGACTAGGCGCCATCGACTATGGATATTCTGTCATTTCCCAACGGGATGGCAGGACACCCTGTTGCTCAGGCTTTCTGTCTTATCAATCCGTTTGACCCGATTTGGACCCGTTATTCCATCGTACTAGGGGTCGCACAGAGATCTCAGGTAACCCAGGTATCGGGTCCTATTTGACGCCCATGTGGCCGAGCCATTGGCGGGCCGGCCGGACTTTAGGACGTTGACGAAATGACGGCGAGGGCCACGGCATGGCAGAACAAATAGGAGCTCTCACCCGGGATATACCACATGCTATCCCTCCAAGCGTGCTTTGGACTTACGTCTTCGTGATACCCCCGTGCCAGGATGAACTTCACATCTGAGAAACCAGAGGTCGACTCATCGTACTCTCGCGACGGCAACATGGAGTCCGATGGCACGCTCAACAACGGTTCCAACTACGAGCAATCAGTTGAACTCAGCCCGTTGCCCGAAGACGATACCACATGGGCCCTGAAGCACAAGGTCGAGGCCGTCAAGCAACGAGATGAACGGTCCAACTTTCCACCAAGAAAGCTGGGCGTCACTTGGAAGAACCTTACCGTCCAAGCTGTCAGCTCCGACGCATCCATCCACGAGAACGTCCTGTCGCAGTTCAACATTCCCAAGCTAGTCAAGGAGTCCCGCCACAAGCCGCCCCTGAAGACGATTCTCGACAACGCACACGGACATGTCGCCCCCGGAGAGATGTTGTTGGTCCTCGGGAGACCTGGATCCGGATGCACAACACTGCTCAGCATCTTGGCTAACCACCGACGAGGGTACTCTTCCGTTACCGGAGATGTCCACTACGGGTCGATGCCTGCGAAGGAGGCAGAGCACTATCGTGGCCAGATTGTCATGAACACCGAGGAGGAGCTTTTCTTTCCCACCCTCACCGTCGGCCAAACCATGGACTTCGCGACCCGCATGAAGATTCCTTTTCACCTGCCCGAGGGTGTTTCCTCCGCGGAGGAGTTGAGAACCGAGACCAGAGACTTCTTGCTGGAGTCGATGGGAATCACACACACCTTCGACACCAAGGTCGGCAACGAGTTTGTTCGTGGCGTTTCCGGTGGCGAGAGAAAGCGCGTCTCCATCATCGAGACCATGGCAACTAGAGGCTCTGTCTTTTGCTGGGACAACAGCACCAGAGGACTGGATGCCAGCACGTATGTCTCCTTGTTCTTGACGAGAGAATCTTGTCAGCAAGGTTCTCTACTCGTTTCAGGGGCCATAGCTAACAACAACACAGGGCATTGGATTATACCAAGGCTGTCCGCGCCATGACTGATGTCCTCGGCCTGGCTTCCATCGTTACCCTGTACCAAGCCGGTAACGGCATCTACAACCTTTTCGATAAGGTCCTCGTTCTCGACAACGGCAAAGAGATGTATTACGGGCCGATGAAGGAGGCTCGCCCCTTTATGGAGAAGTTTGGATTCATCTGCTCGGACGGTGCCAACGTAGCCGATTTCTTGACCGGTGTCACGGTTCCCACGGAAAGAGCTGTCCGCCCCGGCTTTGAGAAGACATTCCCCCGTAATGCTGATGCTCTTCGAGCCGAATACGAAAAGTCGGATATCTACCCTCGAATGATTGCCGAATATGACTTCCCAACGACAGAGGTTGCACGAGAGAACACCAAGCTCTTCCAAGAGGGCGTCGCCAAAGAGAGACACAAGTCGCTACCGGCCAGCAGCGTCCTTACCACGAGTTTCACAACACAAGTAATCGCTTGCATTCAGAGACAGTACCAGATCATCTGGGGAGACAAAGCGACCTTGATCATTACGCAGGCTTCCACACTCATCCAGGCTCTCATCGCCGGCTCTCTGTTTTACAATGCCCCGAACAACTCTGCCGGACTATTCGTCAAGGGAGGCGCTCTCTTCTTTGCGCTACTTTTCAACAGTCTCCTCTCCATGTCAGAAGTAACCAGCTCTTTCACGGGGCGGCCTGTTTTGATCAAGCACAAGTCCTTTGCGTACTACCACCCTGCCGCTTTCTGCATCGCCCAGGTTGTTGCAGATATTCCCGTCCTCCTGTTTCAAGTGTCCATCTTCTCCATTGTCTTGTACTTCATGGTCGGGCTCAAGACCACTGCTGCCGCCTTCTTCACCTTTTGGGTTATCGTATTCTCCACCACCATGGTAAGTGAGAACCCGTGATAAGAACCAGTTCGGTGCTAACGGTATCCAGTGCATGACAGCAATGTTCCGCGGCATCGGCGCGAGTTTCACGACATTTGACGGTGCTTCAAAAGCCTCTGGCTTTTTGGTCACGGCTTTGATTATGTACTGTGGTTACATGGTTAGTGCACCTTTCGGCCGAATTTGACAGCAGCCGCTAATCAATCGAAACAGATTCAAAAGCCGCAGATGCATGACTGGCTGGGCTGGATCTTCTGGATGTGAGTCTTAATTCTTTCTTTCCGTCATCATTCGTTCGGGCAGCGGGGGCGTCCCAGCACCGGCTTCGGGTCGGAGATGTGGACCCCGGGTCCGCTGTTCGGTCCGGGTAGCTCATGTACAGAATGGAGTACTACAGCTCCGTTTTGTCGCCTACCCAATGGCACTGTATCTTCAGCGCTTGCCTCAACGGTTGATCTGGAGTGAATGTCTAGCTAACTGTTTACAGCAACCCTCTTGCGTATGCCTTTGACGCTATCATGTCCACTGAATTTGCCGGCAAGGTGCTTCCTTGCGTTGGCAACAACCTCGTACCAAACGGCCCTGGCTATGCTGACCTAGCTTACCAATCTTGTGCTGGTGTTCCCGGCGCAATCCAAGGAGATACTTCATTCACGGGAGACCAGTACTTGTCAGCGCTCTCTTACGGCAAAAGCCACGTCTGGAGAAACTTCGGTATCGTCTGGGCTTGGTGGGTTCTCTTCATCGCGATGACCGTCGTCTCCACCTCCAGATGGCGCTCTTCAGCCGAGGGTGGCTCTTCTCTCCTGATTCCTCGCGAGAACGCAAAGATTACTGGTGCTCTGAGGAAGGATGAGGAGGCCCAGACCTCGGAAGAGGCATCGGGCGGCAACAAGAGCGACGGCGAGAAGCGAGATGGCAACACAAGCGGCGACGAGACGGACCAGAACCTCGTCCGCAACACCTCCATCTTCACATGGAAGAACCTCACCTACACTGTCAAGACACCCACAGGAGACCGCGTTCTGCTCGACAATGTGCAAGGTTACGTCAAGCCTGTAAGGGTTCCCTTTCCCTTTCTTCCCATACGAACTTTTGCTAAGAACAGAATTTTGTCAGGGCATGCTTGGTGCTTTGATGGGCTCTTCCGGTGCTGGCAAGACCACCCTGCTCGATGTCCTCGCCCAACGCAAGACCGAGGGCACCATCCACGGCTCAATCATGGTCGACGGTCGCCCTCTCCCCGTTTCTTTCCAGAGATCCGCCGGATACTGCGAACAGCTCGACGTCCACGAACCCTTCGCCACCGTTCGCGAAGCCCTGGAATTTTCTGCCCTCCTCAGACAGAGCCGCGATACCCCCCGCGAGGAGAAGCTGGCCTACGTCGAAACCATCATTGATCTTCTGGAGCTTCACGATCTCGCCGACACCCTGATTGGCAGGGTCGGCAATGGTCTGTCCGTCGAGCAACGCAAGCGTGTCACCATCGGTGTCGAACTTGTCTCCAAGCCCAGTATCTTGATCTTCCTCGACGAGCCCACCTCTGGTCTCGACGGCCAATCAGCCTACAACACTGTCCGCTTCCTCCGTAAGTTGGCCGACCATGGTCAGGCCGTCCTCGTCACCATCCACCAGCCCTCCGCCCAGCTCTTCGCCCAGTTTGACACTCTTCTCCTTCTCGCCAAGGGCGGCAAGACCGTCTACTTCGGCGACATCGGTGACAACGCCAAGACCATCCGCTCCTACTTCGCCCGTTACGGTGCTCCCTGTCCCGAAGAGGCCAACCCCGCCGAGCACATGATCGACGTCGTGTCGGGTCACCTCTCCAAGGGCAAGGACTGGAACGAAGTCTGGCTTTCGTCTCCCGAGCACGAGGCCGTCGTCAAGGAACTCGACCACATGATCGAAGACGCCGCTTCCAAGCCTCCCGGCACTCTGGACGACGGTCACGAATTCGCCCTGCCGCTCTGGGAGCAGATCAAGATCGTCACCCACCGCATGAACGTCTCGCTGTACCGCAACACGGACTACGTCAACAACAAGTTCGCGCTCCACATCTTCTCCGCCCTCTTCAACGGTTTCTCCTTCTGGAAGATCGGCGACTCGGTCGGCGACATCCAGATGCGTCTCTTCACCATCTTCAACTTCATCTTCGTCGCCCCCGGTGTGCTGGCCCAGGTGCAGCCCCTCTTCATCGACCGCCGCGACATCTTCGAGACGCGCGAGAAGAAGTCCAAGATGTACTCCTGGATCTCCTTCGTCACCGGCCTCATCGTCTCCGAGATCCCGTACCTCATCATCTGCGCCGTCCTCTACTACGTCTGCTGGTACTACACCGTCGGGTTTCCGACCGATTCCTCGCGTGCCGGCTCCACCTTCTTCGTCATGCTCATGTACGAGTTCGTGTACACCGGTATCGGCCAGTTCATCGCCGCCTATGCCCCGAACGCCGTCTTCGCGTCCCTGGTCAACCCTCTGATCATCGGAATCCTCGTTTCTTTCTGCGGTGTCCTCGTCCCCTACGACCAGCTCCAGGCCTTCTGGAAGTACTGGATGTACTGGATCAAGTAAGTTTCCGAATTCCTTTGTTACTTCTGCGAAAGAGACTCGAACTAACTCTTTTTCTTCTCAGCCCTTTCAACTACCTGATGGGTAGCATGCTCGTCTTCGACATTTGGGGCACGGAAGTCAACTGCGCCTCCAGGGAGTTCGCCCTCTTCGACCCCCCCAACGGAACCACCTGCGCCAACTACCTCGCAGACTACATGCAAAACATGGGCGCCAGCAGCAACCTCATCAACCCGGATGCCACGTCCGGCTGCAGGGTGTGCCAGTACCGCGACGGCAGCGACTATCTACGCACCGTCAACTTGAAGGAATACTACTACGGCTGGCGCGACGCTGCCATCGTCGTCATCTTCGCCATCAGCTCGTACTCCCTCGTCTACCTCCTCATGAAGTTGAGGACCAAGACGTCCAAGAAGGCGGAGTAAAACCCCCCAAAGAAAATCCGTCGCGACCCAACTTTTTTTGTCGTCAAAAGTCTTGCTCAACCGCGTCGAAAACCATATGACATATCACACACATAGACGTACACACTTGCAGCCCCTTAGAATGCACCACCTTCCCGGGTACACTTCGGGTGGCTTCATCTGTTGTTTGCTTGTTCGTTTACATTAAAGCGTACTCCTTTTCTCATGTACGGCTGGCAGTAGATTCCTACGTTGTCTTCCAATATTTGCCGAATAATAGATATACAGGGGTTATAGTATAGACTGGAAAAATGTGTAAAATGAGTAATTATTTCAAAGTCAAGCGTCCCATGTCGCGATCTCCTACAACTGTCGGACGCCCACACACAATTTCAGCACATTGAGACAGACCCACGTGAAAGTTGAGCAAGCCCTTCGCCTCAAAATCACATGCAATTGAAATCTACGACAAAAAAAAAAAGGATATCTACCAGGAGAACCAAAGACGCCGGCTAACGCCCATAACACAAATTGAATGCCTTCATCATTCTTCGACTGCCAGCCACCCCAAGTCAAGCAACCCCTCTTTACAGCCTCTGAGACCATTCTTCACCCTGTTACAATATTCCGCGCTCGACGACGAAATGGCAACGTTGCTGAGCAGATCGAAGACGGACATATCGGCCTGCAACTCCTCGTAGATCCAGTAGCGCACTTCGACCGCGAGCAAGCTGTCGACGCCACAGCTGCTCACCGGCCTCGAAGTCTCGAAGTTCTCCGCAGAGACCAGCATGGAGAGCGCGAGCTTCTGTACCAGAGCCGTCGCAACGACCTCGGCTGCGCCATCGAGGTTTGTCGCCTGCGGGAGCTCATCGCGAAGCTTGCCCCTTTCGTCATTCTGCTCCTGCACGACGTGGTGGGTATCGATCTGCACAATGTGCGCAAACTTTGGCGTCGCTGAACCACCAGGGGTAGTTTTCCGAGCCCTGGGCCATCATGCCCCCGGTACCGAGACCCGTGATCATCTGCTTCGGTGCCGCGGCGCCGGGGACGCTCTCGTTCGTGATGGCTGCCTGGAGGATGGCGAGGAACTCACGCTCGCGGATGCGTGTGCAATAGCGTCTTGGTAGGCATTGCCGGCAGAGCAGTTGCCCTGAGCTCGTGAACCTGCGATACCGACACTGGAAGAGAGAAGTGCGAAGTAGTCTATGTCTTCTCGCAGGTGAGCGTGAAGGTTGGAGCTGCCTTGGACCTTGCACTGCGCGGCACCAAGGAATTGGTCCCTTGTCATACCTTGGTAGATCTGGAGGGGGAAAACTGTTATTTACCAGATTCATAGTGAAGAAGATGCTGTAACTTACTGCATCATTAAGCAACATGGCACCTTGTACAACACCACGAACTTGAGGCCAAGATTCGGACTTGCATGTCTCCCAGCACGACAGGAGCTGAGACTCGTTGCCGACGATACATTCCATAACCTCGGCCCGGACACCCTGCCTCCGGAGTTGAAGAAGAAATTCTTTGACGGTGGGCTTCCGGTAACCAGAACGTGAGAGTAGTGGTAATGTTCTTGGCTCCAAACCGGGCCATCCACTCAGCAATAGCTCTGCCCAAACCACCACTGCCACCGGCAATGACGTACGTCGCATCGCCCCGGAATCCAATCGGGGCGACCGTAGGTGGCGTGACCATGATGCTGCCATTGTCGCGGGCCTTAAGGACAATCTTGCCGACGTATTTCCCCATCTGCATGAGACGGAAGGCCTCCTCGGCACGAGACAATGGGAAACGCTCAATGGGAACGACTGGCTTAGCTACTCCGTCCCGCAGAAGGTCCATAACCTCAGAGAAGAGACGAGAAGCCGCGGCAGCGTTGTAATCGAGAATGTTGAGCATGTTGACTGAGTGGAAAGAAAAGTTGCGCAGGAAAGGTTCCATGTCGAGTCCCGTGTGGCCGACAATATCCTTCTGACCCAGCTCCACGAATCGTCCGAAGCGAGCGATGCACCTTCATGAAAGTCGGAGAGGCTCGCCAGCCAGGAAGTTAAGCACAACGTCGACTCCCTTTGAGTCCGTAAGGCGAATACCTTGAACGAATCTGGTATCGCGACCATTTGCTCAGAAGAAATGCCGTATATGCTGATCAGAAGTTGCTTCTTCTCCTCGGATGATACGGTCGCGAATATCTTCGCGCCAGTATGCTGCGCCAGAATAATGGCTGCTTGGCCGACACCACCCGCCGCACCGTGAATGAGCATTGATTCTCCTCGCTGAAGCCGGGCAACGTTGGAAAAAGAGTGGTGAGTGGTGCTGTAGATGACAGGCAATGATGCTGCAGTAGTGAGATCCATGCCCTCAGGCACAATCTGAACCATAGACTCATCAACGTGGACCAGGTTACCCATGGTACCTACTACCGAGCCTCCATGTCATCACAAAATCACCAGCCTGGACCCTGGTGACCTTCTTACCAACGCGGTTAACAATGCCGCTGCAGTCAACGTAAGGAAACGCGGAGAAATTGCGATGCTTTGGAGTGATGAATCGGAGAGTTGAGCCAGGAGATCTAAGAGTGGTGGTATTGAGGCTGCCTGACTTATTGCGAATTTAGGTTTCTAAGTGATCGATTGAGTGTTTGAGACGAGGCAAGAGAATAAGACGATATGCTTGTTGATGGCGTTGTGAGTTGTCCAGAATTTGTCTGAAGCCTCTGCGATGCGATGTTTTTGTAGATGGAAGCCATTGATAGATTCATAGTGACCACTTCTGATGCTGATCTCGGGGCCCCGCCGCATCTCCAGGGCTTGCGGCATCATGGGGTTCACGGCGGGATTGTCTGACGGAGAGAACATTCGTCATAGCTGTGATCGTCGTCCATAGCAAAGTTAAAGCCGTTGATCGCGACGAATCAGAGAAGCTTACAGCGGTGCCCTCAGCGTTGTCCTGTGAAGTCGCCGGGAAGCGGTTTTGAAAGTCGCCCGTGTGGGCTTGCCTGGGGGCCGAAATCAATACCCCGCCACCGGAAGATGAGTTGAGTAGCCGCAAGGCAAAGAACAATAACTTGCATCGCCATCCTCGCTAGGTTGGCTTTGAGATCCCAGGCTGTTGTTGCAGCTTTTCGATACTTGGGTACTAAAAATGTTAAACATAACGCTGCTGGACCAGAGTGGAGTTGGCAATTCAGCCTGGAAATTTCCTCGTTTGTCGTTTTTGCTCCCATGCATTTTGCTCGCAGCATGTCTTCTGGCACAGAATCTCTCGCCTTAGTGTCGATCCCGCTGTCAAAGGAAATCCGAAAAGATCTCCGCCGACGAGGTTGAGGCAGCTAGCTATTGGCGACATCGTATTGGACAATTTATCGGACGGTCCTATTGCGGCAAACGTGGACAGGATGCAGAAACTTGCTCGCATTTCATCACGGCGTAAATGCTTGGGCGCGGACTTGATTGAGGAGGTTTTGGTAGACTCGGATGGCCGACGACGCGAGCAGCTTGCTGGGGACTTATTTTTGAAAAAGAAGGGGAAAATGTCAGGAGAGTGCAGGTGGGAAGAAACGGCATTCACATCTGCAGCCCGCCGATGTAAGGATGCCCGCCTGGAAAGCAAGGAATTGGGACCTGCTGTCAAATTCAGGGGGCGCTCGTTCGTAGAATAGTTAGTCCGCGACCCGCAGTTACGAGACTCGCGAGTCTCATATCTCCGCGCGAAATTCTCATAATTCTGCAGTAACAACAATACAATACAGAGATCAACAATTTTAATAATTAATAGTCTAATAAGTATTATAAGTATTAACTATTTAAAAATTTTCTATTATATATTCTATAATATTATAATACTCCCAATATTTATAATAATAATATTAACCTCCTAAGTTATTAATAAAACTCCCTTAAATAGCCTAAAGAACTAAGTACTCTAAATCAAAAGTATTAAGTCACTTATATATAACTATAGGATCTAGGAAGTAATTAATCCTAGTAGTAGTATAAACTCCACAACCTTAAACTCTTAATATATTAAGCTTATAAGGAAGTTAGAGCTTCCAAAGCCATCTAATTATCCTTAAGTATATACATAGGGCACCTCATCAGCCTTAGTAACTCCCTTAGGAGACAAGGCGGGGACTATACTTAATAGAGAAAATAACTAGCCCTACACATAATCCATAGTAAATATATTAACCACAAACTAAGAGCTCTATAAGGAAAAGAGATTTAAATATACTTTTTAAGCTACTATATAAAATAATATAATAAAGGGAATTTATATTATTTAGGATTATATTTATAAGAGTATAAACCCTAAACTTAAAACCTACTACTATTATATTAAAAAGGGCCTTAATATTTAACTTTATAAACTTAAGTAATATATAGACTATAGCTCTTAGGAGAAAAGAGCTTAAGTAATTATAGAATACTAATCCATACTAATATACCCCTATTAAAAATATTTTAATACTAAAAAGAATCTAAAAACTTAAATCTCCTACTAAAAGAGTACTTTTTATAAGGCCTTCATAAATAATATACCTAATATATAATCCACGGATTTATAGTTTCTAGAACTCTATAGGGCTTTAAATTAGAACTATATAAAGTTATAGGTATTTACTTACTAGGTTAAGAAAAGTAGAGAGGTCCATAATAATACCCTTATAATAAATATAGTAATTACTAACTTCTAAGAGTTTCTCTTTAATTATAATAATACTTAAGGAAAGGGAAAAATAATTTATAAAGCCTTTAAACTAATCTCATAAGCCTATAAAGAGCTAATTAATATAACTAAGTACTAAGGCCCTACTTCTAATATTTTAAATAAAGGAAAAAATTAAGAGTAAATAAAAGCTCTTACTAGTAATTACTAAAAGTAAGAAAAGTTAATTTTAGACCCTCCTATAATAAGTAAAACTACTTATAAAATTTACTAAATATATTACTTACTCTTAAAGTACTACTATATTAATAAAACCCTTTACTTAAAAGCCTAGGAGTTAAATTATAGAATTTAAGTAGTACTTAAGTACTATATAGAGAGTAACTCTAACTTTATAAAGTATATTTAAAAAATTATAAAGACTTTTATTTAACTTAACTAATTATATAGAAAGTTAAGAAGTTAAATAGGAGTAACTTTTATAACTTAAGAGTATTATATACTTATAAACTCTATAATTCTAGACTTAGGAGTAATAATATATATTTTTAATAACTCTTATTAATTTATAACTTTAAGAGTAACTCTATTAGGGGACTTCCTATAAGTAGGGACTTAAAGAGTTCTAATTAAGACTTATAAAACTACTTATATTTATCTAAAAGAGCCTAAGGGGCCTATTATACTCTAACTTTATAATATAATACTTTATATAGGCCTTATAAATAACCTAGTATCCCTTTAAAAGCTTTATAAATAAGGGATTTAATAGAATATAAGCCCTAATAATAACTATATATATTATATAAACTAGAGTCTATTATACTCTTTTAAGTATATTAATAACTAATATATACTAGACTATTAGCCCCTATATAATATAATACTCATAATAATTATCCCTTTACTTAAGCCTACTCCTAATAAACTCCTAAAACTAAAGAAGAAATATAAATTTACCTCTAAAACTATTTAGAGATCTATTTAGAGCTCTACTAAACTCTAGTACTACAAATTAGGCTACCTAGAACTAGAGCCTATTAAGTATATCATAAACACAGTAAGGAGTACAAAGTTACTTATAGGTTCTATAAGTATAAAGATAGTTAACTATAAAGTATATAGAATAGGGAAGATATATAAAATAGTTTATTAAACTCCTAAGGAATCTATAACCTATATAAAACTAAGTAAGAGGCTTATAATTAATTTTTATAATTATAAGTAGGGTTATAGAGAAGTAACTTTATTAATAATTATAATTAATAGAGCTATAGGCCTTATATAGGACTTCTACTTATTAAACTATAAAATAAATATACTTCTTAGTATAATTAAAGAACTCCTAGCCTACCTCTAGAATATATACTATATATAAATAAAGGAGATTAAGGCTAATAATAAGATTTATAAGTATAAGTATATTTAATTTATAATTTATAATTAAAGTATTAAACTTAAGTTATTTACTCTAAATACTTAGGCCTAAAATAGAGGAGTAGAGTAGATAGTAGCAGTAATAAAGGAGTAAACTAGGGTAATAGTTATTAATATAAAACTCCTATTTATTTTATAGCCCGAGATTATAAAGGCTATAGTATACTTATATAATTATATACCCTTTATATTCCGAGGCTAGAGAATACCTTATAAGCTCTTTAATTAATATTTTTAGGATAATAATAATAAACCCCTAGTAAGACCTAATCTCTTATACTTTTATATATATAATTATAAAGTATATATAATAATAAAAGAGGCTTAACTTTATTAAAAGTACCTCTAGAAACTTATATTAAGAGTATTTATTAGTTTCCTTATAGGGTATATATTAAGTAATTTATTTTATATTTAGAACTTATTTAAGAGTAAGATATTTATTATAAGGAATATAATATTTAATAAGAAGAGATTCTATAATAGTAACTTATAATAAATAATAGAGGAGTTTTATTATATAAATTTTAATATAATTTAGGAATATATTACCTAACTAATTAAGTAGTTATATAGTACTCCTATATAATAAAATACTAATAAAGAGGTAAATAAGATTATTAAATATACTAATACTAAGTTTCCTAAAAAGGCTAAGTAAGTTAAAGACCTAGCTTATAGAGCTAAGAAATATATAAAGGTATAATTTAAGTTACTCCTAATTTCTCTGGACTCTCTAGAGCCCATAGTATTTTTCATAAAGCTAGGTAAAAACCTTAAAATAAGTATTAATATAAGGGGGCGGATCTAGGACTTATTTAAGAGGCTTATACCTAAGAGAGTAACCCCTAGGACATCTTTCAAAGTAGCCTTCCTAGTAAGAAGCCACTTATATAAAAATTCTTAAGTTCTTCCTTATAAGTTAAATAACTTATTATATCCACACATAGTACCTAGTATATTTTATATAAATAATAAGGGTAAAATAGAGGTTAATAAGGGCCTAGTATATAGTAATAAGCCCTTTAGAAGCTCCTAGTTATTAGAGACTCTAGGAAAGGGCCTTAAGTATTATAATAAGCCCTCTAGAAGCTCCCTCTCTATAAGAGTTTATAGTATTATAACCTCTCACTTTTTAAATACTTACTAGAGAAATTTACTACCTTTACTAATATTATATTAGTAATTATTAAATTAAGAAGAGTATTTTAAACTTAAAAAGAAGAGGTTAAATACCTTAAGTAAACCTTACTCTCTAATAGAGAGCTTTTAAGAAATTAAGAAAAGCTATCTTAGAGAGTATAAATTATCCTAATTATAAAAGGAGGTTAAGAAGAGTACTTTAGGAGAATACTAAGTACTTAATTATTACTAGGTATATACTTATAAACTAAATAAATATAGGAGACTAATAAAACTAAAGATTTATTTAATTATATAAAGTAATTAATAAGTATAAAATATTTATAATATATATATAGTAACTCTTATAGGAACCTCTTTTTATACCCTTATAATTATTATAGCCTAGTTTAATTTTAAGTTTTTCTAATATAATATAGTAAATATATTTATATATATACTAATTAATAAGGAGATTTATATATAAATACCTCCTAAGTATAAGAAACCTAGGAGTATACTAAGACTCTAAAAGGCTCTCTATAGCCTCTAGAGATTATTATTACTTTAGTAATATTACTTAGAGAAAGGACTTAAAGAACTAAACTTCTTCTAAGTTCTTAGAGAAGATTATTATTAGTAGAAGGAATAGGTAATATTCTTCTTTTATATTAATAATTATATTCTAGTATTTCTAAAATTATATAAGGCTCTTATAAAGGAAGTAATTATTAGACTTTAGTAGAGGTATTATTTTAAAAATAGAGGGCCTCTCTAGTAGTTTTTAGGGATTAAAATCCTATATAATAAAGTATTTTAATAATTATAACTATTATAAACTATATATTATAAGAAGGTTAAAAAGCTCCTCCCTAAGAATTATAAATCTTATATAAGAAATATAACTCCCATAGAATAGGTTAAGCTTCTCCTATATAAAAATAAAGCCTTAGTAAGTAAAATAAATCTCTTCTAGTATAAAGTGGGAATAATTCTATATATAATAGTAATAATAAGGTTAAATATTACTTTCACAGTAAACTAACTTACTTATTTTAATTAAAACCTAGACTTAAAATACTAAGAGGCTATTAATTAAGTTCTCTAATATTTATATAATACTTACTACTTCTACCCTAAATATAAAGTAAATCTAGGGACCTTAAGTAATATATTAAAAATAACTTTAAATATAAGTTTTAGAGATAATATAATTAATTATAAAAGTTCTTAGGGTTTTATAATAAAACTCTTTAGTAGAATTATAACTTAAAAAGTAAGTAAGTAATTAATAATAACTACTTTAATAACTAAAACTAAACTCCTTATACTTTTATATACTATAAAGGAGGTATTATTTATAAATTAATTTATTATAGTACTTTAAATTAGGCTCCTATTAGCCCTAGAATTTTATATAGTTTTCCTATTAACTTAGAGTAAGGCTTTAATTATTTATATTTAATATAATAACCTTTAAATTATTTAATTAATAATAAAGGAACTTATATAGCTCTAAATAAAACTAAGGTATATAAATATATATAATTACTAGCTTTATTAGGAAATTTATAAGGACTAAATAAGAGTCTCTTATACTCCCTTAATTAAATTAATAACTAATAGACTTATTAAGGTACTTTTAAGGTAATTATTTAAAGTTTTTTAGGTATAATTAGGATTTTAAAATAAAACTTAAGAGTTTAAAAATATTTAGAAGACTAAATTTAAAAAGAATAAAGAGAAGTAGATAAAATTAATATAATTAAATAATCCCTAAAAAAATAAAATTAATAAATAGTTTTATAGAATTAAGAATTTTATAATAAAGGAATAATAATAAGAGAGTAAAAATAAGAGCTCTATTATAGGCTTAAAATTTAGAAAGCTAGGGGTATTTATAAGTATAAAGCCCCTAAGAAAATTATAAGAAATTCTACTTAGACTATAGCCCATAATAAGAGAAATAGAAACTACTTATAAAGAGTATAAGTTTAGTAACTTAAAGGTCCTCTAGTGTGAGTAGCCTACTTATATATATTAAGTATAGTATAAAGAAGTTATAAAGCTAGGCTCTTAAGTACTATAATACTTAAAAAGAGGTTAAGAGAGTAGTAAGAGGTTATAATTAGACTACTAACTATAGGAGTAACTAAGGTAGGAGTAGTAGATACAGGAAATAGGAAACTAAAACTACTAGGAGAGGTAAAATTACTAAAAGAGTATAGAGGAATACTATTAAAAGGAGGAATCTCTAAGTGGGTCTTACTAGAAATAATAATACTAAAGGTGGGAGGTACTTTAAAAATAGGAGTAGGTATAATAATAGTAGGAGTAACTCTAGTAAAAGCTAAGATAGTAAGAATAACTAGAGTAATAAGTATAATAGGGGTAATAGGGGTAGTAGGAATAACCTAAATAGGAGTAGGAGAAAAATTATTAGGCCTTATTATTATAATTACTTACTTAGAATTAATACTAGCCTTCTAAGTTATTTAAGTAGTTCTTATAGTATAATAAAGCTTATTTTATTTTATTATAATAGCCTAAAATAGAAAATTAGTAAAACTTAAGAGAGGAAATAAGAATTTAAAATATATATAATTTTTAAAGTATATAAATTAGTATGAAAAGTATAAAGCTCCTAATAGAGGTAAATAGTAATAAGAGTACTATTCTAGTAAGTATTACTATATATATAGTAATAGTAGTATTTATAAGGCCCCTTATAATATATATTAAATTTATTAGGACCCTTAATAAAGAATAATAAGTAATTAAAGTATAAGTTATACTCCTTAGTATTATTATTAGTACTATTATAAAGTTTTAAACTACTTAAATTAGAATTACCTATAAACCTACTCTTTTTCTTAGGAGCTTTTAGGGTACTTTTCTTAATAATAACCTTCTTCTTCCTCTCCTTAATAGCCTTAATATACCTTACTTTAGCCTTCTTAATTACTTAGTAAATAGAATAATATTATTTTTCTATAAAAACCTTATTAGAATAACTAAATAATAAATATAAGAGTATTAAAACTTATTAATAAGAGTTTTATTCTTATTTTCCTCCTTATTCTTAGGGAGTATATACTTATTACTAACCTTAGGAGTATTCTTACTAACTAGGGTAAGAGTAATCTCACTAGCTAGAATTAGTTTAGTAGGGGGGGTAAGTTTAGTAATAGAATTATTAACTACCTCACTAATAGGAACTAACTTAGTAGGGAGTATAGGAGTTTTATTAGAAGTTATTATAAAAAGTAAAATAACTTAAGAAGGGTTAATAATTAATTATATAAGGCTTTTAGTAATTTTTAAGAAAGTATACTTATAATTATAAATAATTTAAAAAAGTAAAGAAAAGAAGTTAAAAATTAATAAATAGGAGTATAGTAAAATATTATTTATACTATGGATTTATATAAAAGTAGTAAGTAATACTAACTAATTATAAAATTTAAAGAGATTACTAATTATTTTTTTTCTAATAATAATAAATAGTAACTATATAACTTAGTAGGTATTTATTATTATTAATATAAAAGAGAATAATACTCCTATAGTAAAAAGGAGGCTATTTAGAACTTATGAGGATATTTGTAGGGGTATACTGAGTAGGTGTTAATAACCCCTAAGGGGGCGTGTCAAATTCAGGGGGCACTTGTTCATAGAATAGTTAGTCCGCGACCCATAGTTACAAGACTCGTGAGTCTTGTATCTCCGCGCGAAATTCTCGCAGTTCCGCAGTAACAACAATACAATACAGAGATCAACGATTTCGACACCTGCACGGGCTTTGCATAGCGGTCGCCCTGTGTTTAGTCTGTGTGGCTTGCATCCGTTAGATCCCCTGCCCGGGCTTTGGTCTTCTTGTACTAGGCAACTTGAAAATTACATGACCAGTTTCTTGTCTCGATTTTGTTTTGACCTTTAAAATGAATGAATCTATGGTAACTATGTCAATTACGGATACATAGGCACCACGATGTACTCAAATCGTCCCTCAGAACTCTAGGTCTCAGAAGGAAGAAAGGTCATTTCTATGTCTTGATGTCACATTTGATTGTTCGTCCGCCATGCAGTGATAGGAATGCGTGGAGTTTACTGATGAAAAAGACAAGCCTCACGGATTGCATGAGAGGGCACCGTAAGTCTGCATGCTCTTGATGAGCTTGCAGCTGAACGACATATGGCTTTGAAGCTCTCAAATAGCCGTTGGTTTCCCACCGCGGCCGAGCCAGTCGGCGACATTCATTCCGAGCGGCGACATTCTGCTCATCCTGAACTAAGACAACCACCTAGGTAGGGTTCATACAATCTTCGAACCATTATGGGGTCATCACGGAAACTCACCGTAATCGAACCCTAAGATGGGAGACAAGCGGAACATGTGTACCAGCCTTCTCACGATGATCTGCGTTCGCCGGTGACGATTTTCTTATAACACTCTTCTCTGTCAATCTGCTCCCTCGGCCTCGATAAGACGTGAATTGACGTTTCATTGCTCAGTCGACGCCATGGTCCCGCGCCCGAAGCCTGAATCCAAGGGTGTCCGTTGCAAAGCACATGTATGGTAGTTTGGCTGTTTGGGCAGCGTCATGTCCTGGAATCTGAGATGAGGTTGGATAATTTGATTTGTATCCGCTGAGGATGATGGTCGTAGTTCCGACACCTGCCAATCTAGTCCTAGGGGGGTACCGTTCATTGCAGCCATTGTGGGAGATATGTGAGTCTAAACTGTTCAACTGTTGAATGCGACGGCGCCAGGCGCAATGTTGTCATTGGTTGCGTCCAGAACTTTGTCAAAGTCTTGCCTCAACAGCTTCTGAAGCGGTTACGACTTCGTCATCGAAGGCGGATCTCGAAGAGCTGGCCCGCAACGTTATTGGCGCGGCAGTAGTAATCCCCTCAGAACTCATTATGAGTAGTCAATTCATGGTAACAGGCAGGCGACAGGCAGCAGCACGCCTTGCGATGGGCGGCCCATGTCACCAAACTCGGAGTCAATCTGAAAACATAAAGCTCCACCTTCCATATCCCAAGTAATGATGACGACTAACACTAACAATTAGAAACCGATTGAAACTATATTGCCCTCCGATCTCTCCCAGTTATCCAAACGCGCAAGACCGAAAACCCGCCGACGAGCTCGTCAACATGTTTCTCTTCCAGACTAAGCAGGGTGGCCGCCGTGTGAAGACATGCGACTGTGGGCAGACCGACTGCGTCAACCCCGGGTCATATGTGAAGCCAAAATAATAGTGAGGCATGGCGCCCATCTTCGTTTTACGCACAACGTCAAACTGCAAAGGCAGTAGACAATTTGGGATCATTGATGCAGGTAGGTAAGGAAGACAAGGATGAATTACAATGTGACCAATGTCTTTGAACGGTGCCTGTTCCGTCTATTCTGTAAATTGAAACGCGTTTGCTGGGGCTCCTCGCAGCCAGGTACAAATTTCAAGCAGCGCATTGAGGTCGTTTTCAGGGCAAGAAATCTGGATCGCCTCGTCATACCATTCGTACGTCCGGCCCACACCAACCAGACTTTCCCCCAGTTTGCGACACGATCCAAAGTCGATGATGACCCAGCCATCTCCATCGATCATGATATTGCTTGGATTAATGTCGTTGTGTACAATCCCAAGGGAGTGAAGATGCGCAATACCGGCCTCAGTCCCTTCTAATCCACGGCCACAGTCACCAAGATCTCGGCGAGTCGTGCTGAGCTTCCTCTTCATCAAGCTGCGAGGATTGACGGCCTCCATCAACGTCTTTCCGTACCTGACAAAACATATGCCGCTAATTTTGCCATCGAACACTTGACACCCGATATATTTCGCGAGGTTGGGGTGCGGGCTTTCTTTCAGAAGCTCGCAAATCCGGACTTCGTTGAGGACGTCGTCGGCGATCTGGTTAGGCTGGGGACCGTTACAAACTCGGTCGTATGATAGCAGACTTGGTGTTTTGATGTGCGTATTATATGGCAACGGGTCGGGCGCTCTAGTAAAGGTATGCAAAAATGGCGGCCTGTACGCCGCGGTGGGTATCAGCAATTTGTTGGCCAGCTGGGCTTCGCTGAGTTCCAGTGATACGGGCTCCGACGAAGGAACGGCTGCATGGTAGATCTCTTCGCCGCTTTTAAAAACAACTATGGTCTTGGTAAATCTGAAAACGCCTTCAACTTCTTCAAAAGCCTCTCTTGTATCGAGGACGTCGACGCGCAAACCTGGCGGTTCCGTAGCTGCCAAGGAGTCAGAAACCACTGCGCGGACCGTTCTATGAGAACCGGGACGAGTGTACTCACAGTGGTTGATATTTCGCTTCTCAGCCATATTGTCTCATTCGGGGCATCAGCTAGTCGACGACCAGGAGGATTTTGGTGGATGTAGTGGGGAGTTTGACGGCATAACAGCGAGGGCTCATGACATTGGCCTCGCCAGCATATCATTGGATGACTAAAGAGCCAGCCATAACGCATCACCTAGCCCATTCGCCAATTACGGTGGCGGGATCAGGGGGGGGCCCCTGATCTAGCGCCGTACTAGCGCGCTTTTTTGTACTGTAAACCTTATCTGTTCTAATATTCATTGGCAGTTTTAGGGAAGCGCTTTGCTTGGACAAGTCCAGCCACTAATTAACTACCACGGTCAGGTTCACCTGCTCAAAGCGCGCGATAATCCTAGGTCTTTACTAACAGTAGTTGTCTAGTGTCTAGAGAAAAGTCATACATGCTGACATAGTACACTGAATTCACAAATACCAACAACCACTGTAT
This sequence comes from Colletotrichum agaves, assembly GCA_036785465.1. Taxonomy (NCBI): domain Eukaryota; kingdom Fungi; phylum Ascomycota; class Sordariomycetes; order Glomerellales; family Glomerellaceae; genus Colletotrichum; species Colletotrichum agaves. The sequence continues at coordinate 14,169 of JAXISO010000095.1, read as the reverse complement.
TCCGCCCAAAGTTAAGTTGTCGTGATTCGTTAAAGCTAGCTATGTACGTGCTAACTATACTCTGCAGTGTCGGGATACCAACGATATCACAAGCACCCACGGCGGAAAGCCGGTGCTGGATTCCCAGTCCGATTCTGCTCGATCCAAGTTTCCTGTCCAGAGACAAGCTGCTATCATGTGGCTGGTGTGTAAACTCAGGCCTCAATCTGGCGGCGCAGGATCTGGAACTCGGCGGGCACGGCGTCGGCACCGGCGCCGGTGTTGGCAATGTTCTCCTTCAAGAGGGGGAAAGCAGGTCAGCGACTGGTCTAGGTGCCATGCACATCATCATCTTTCTTCCAGGGCTGCAGCCAGACTCACCAATTCCTGAACTTTCTCATCCGTCAGGCCGGCGATGTTGTATACGGTGCCGTCCTCGAGGCCGAGCGCATCGGGCTTCGCGACGGCTTCGCATTTCCCGGCCCCGGGCTGCTCGGCGGGGCACGACTCGTCGTCGGCGCGCTTGCGGTTGAGGAACCAGTATTTGCCTCCCGTGCGGTCGCCGCGCGTCGTGTATGGCAGGCAGACGGTCGTGCTACCGCCCGAGTCGAATTGACCCCCGATACTGTTGCAGCCGCCATCCGTGTAAGCCTCACAGCGGATGCGCCAGTTGCTCGGGATCTGTTGCTCGACTGCCATCAGCTCTGAGACATGTCACAAGCTGAAGGAAAGGTGGTTTCACGCACGGCAACCACAGAAACGCTCGACCTGCCACTGTTTCTCGAGCTGCTGAACGAGCAGCATACGTTGGGGTTGATGTTCACGCAGGCTACCCAGCCCCCGGCGCAGCTGTCGCGGGTGTGAGCCCTGATGTCGATGGCGGACGCCGTGGCCGCGAGGGCGAGGAGGAGTGACGAGAAGTGCATATTGGATGCCTGTGGCGGTTTCGTTTGGTGTTATGTTGCTGAGTTGCAAAGAGGAGGAGCTGAAGGTGATGGAGAAAGCGAACAGAACAGTTCTGGTGGAGGAAACACCTGGCTTTATATACTATTTTCTTGACCAAGCTGTCCATCGTCGGCTCCTATCCGCGGCTTGACGTCGTGCCTCTCTCATACTCAACAAGAGCGAGAGGCATCGACACCTCGGCGGCATTCAATGTTATGCGGGTGCCCCTCCTGTGCCGTCTTACCACCTCGCAGGTGGGTTATCAGCTGCTGGCTAGCCGTGGTTTGGCGTATCATTAGGATCTGTCGACGACAAATGAGGGCATCGTCACCGCCCGAGCCGAAGTTTCATCGCAGCTCGCGGGACTTTTGTCTCCGCATCGATTGAACGCGCCAGACCATGGGATTCTTTTTGCTGAGCGACTGTTCAGCCATAATCCAGCCTCCGATCACAATCATCGATCCCGGCTACTATCAATTTCTCCGGCAAGCGCCTGAAGAACAAAGCGAGCTCATGATGTCCATTTTCCCAAGACTGCTTCGCATCTGCCCGCTTCTTGGCATTAGGCCTTGAAGCATCGGTCTCCAAGTTGGGAATACCTGCCGTTTTGGGCAATCATAGCGCTTACGCCGAGGGAATTTCGGAGGGTCTCTTCCTCAACATAGACCAGCAGTCTGACAAGATGCATATGAGGTAACATCGCAGGATGGTGGATTATCAGCCTAAAATCGAAATCCACAATTTCCGCTCCCAAGACCTTCGTAAGAGAGTAAATCAAAAGTTTTACCCCCTGTTACAACCTTTTCGTTATCATTGACAGCAAGCACTTGATTCCCCACGTAATCATGAGTAGTTTCATAGCCAGCAATAGCCTATGTTTCGTTCACAGCAAGACATAAACTTTGTGCTTACCACAGATTTCGCCCTATCCTTATTATCGATTCCGCTTCCTACCCATTATCATTTTCTGTAGAGTTTCTATCAGCTTTCCATTAATTATTTCAAGAGAGAGTGCTGTAACCGAGGTTTGAAAATGACGTGAAGTTCGAGAATATAAGAATAGAAAACCTAGACAGTATATCAACTTTGAAGGGCTAGATGTCGTACTCTTCAATGATGATTTATCGCTAGTCTCTCCAATCTTATTTTATAATCTTACGCCATATGGGTATCTGGCTTGTGCCTGTTGGTCTTTTCTCAGGCGATACATCTCGCCACTCCTGGACACCAGAAACGTGTCACAAAGCCATCAATAAATGCAGTGTTAAGTGCCCCATATAAATTCCCTCGTTATTTACTTGCACTCGAGCGCCAGTTCAAACCAGTCGTTCATAACCTACTATGCACACAGAGGGCTAAGCCTTCACGTGTCATCGCTATTATATGACTGTGGCAATTCATTTTCACAGGCGTCATAAGTATCCAAACGCTGCACCAATATCTGCCCAAAAGCTGACCCTCTGAATTTACGTTCGCACGCAGCAGCCGCTTCGGATTAAGAGCCCCGAGTCAAAGATGTACCAGCATTGCTTACCCTGTTGATTTAGTGAGCTGCAATGACGTAAAACGCAAGTCAACGAAACTAACTCGCCCGAGCTCCAAAGACCTATATAGGTAGTCGCTCGGGATTGATAGACTTTAACTTATTACTAGTAATTGCTTCTTTTTGGTTTGGGAAGCCTTTGCTATCCGTAACACGAGCTGCGAGATACACTGCGGCCGCAACGGCTTGTGTCAGGTTGCTAATGTTTTGGGCATTCTCTTCGAATTTCATCTCTGCTAGCTCCAAATGTTTTACGGTTACAGATAGTCGCGCGCGGTGCCGAAGCGCCGAAACCTCATCCCAGTCGGACACAAGCGCAAGATGGCACAGGCACAAACTACTTAAAGCCAGTATTGAGCTTTTCAAATAGCCACTCCAGTGTTGTCCCAATTAATTCAACGCTATCGTTGACGGAGGAATAGGCTCCCTGGGCGAACGTGAGCTAAGTTCACTAGTCATCGTGCAGACAGCAAAATTAACTCACTCTTTTCATTAGAGTTTGCAGCGGCGTGAAAGTCTCCAATTCCAAAACTCACCAAACCCGTCGCTCCCTGAAGCTGGTCACCTTTTTGTCGGTAACTCGGGTGAGGCCATTTGCGTTGTCAGTCGCGACATTGTTTCTGCTTGTCAAATTCACATACAGGCTGGATATTTTACCGGTATGCTAGCCGATGAGCACAATCACTCATAGCGTCCACAGTGAATTTTCTTTTTCCCGGACCTCTTCGTTGGTGGTTTGAGACTGTAGACTTCACATCAGCGATGCTCAAAAGCTTGTCAAGTATGTGTCTTCGTGGCAGGATCGACCTTTGCTTCTCCAGGGTCCTCGTCTCGCAAGTCGTTCAGCACTGGGTAGGTATGGACTGAACAATTTTCATGATCTCAGGTGCCAACTACTGTGTTCCGTTGCGTAAAGACAGAAGAGGGGTAGAAAGGTCAAGCACACCGTCACATATCCAATTAGACAGTATAATGATCCAGCTCGGCCAGGGCAAGCGACGTGCAGATCATACGACTGCGCAGCACTCGGCTGCGGCCTGCCTACGCCAGGTTCCATGCAAAGACCCTAGGCAGAAGAAAACACAGGCTCAAAGGCGAAGCAGAAATACCGGAGACATTAAGTTGACCCGCTTGCACAAACATTGTCCAAAAGATGCATACGGCCATTGGCGCAGCCGGAAGGATTCCGGATGTCACCGTAGGTCGCAATTGAACAACCAAGAGCTCGCATAAAATCTGATTAGCGATAATGTTGCCGGTAGCCCTCCAAAAGAATTCACCTTCGACATCGAGCTTTCAATTTGAGCGGCGATAATCTTGATGAGGCTTCATACTTCAAAAATGAGTTGGCTGTTCGATGCGGAAATCTATCACTAGAGAGTCCCGGGACGACAGCTGCTACATCACCTCATCCAAGATCGTCCTGTTGAAATCTGATCAATCATGAGGTTCCTCTGTCTCCACGGTATGGGCACCAGCTCGGATGTTTTACGACGCCCATTTCGCTCCTATCATCGCGCAACTAGACCCTGCTTACGAATATATCTTCGTGGACGGTCTTGTCGACTGAGAACCTGCGAATAAGATTGACACGATCTTTCCCGGCCCATCGTCCTGCTACTACCACAAGCCAGTCCTCGAGCAGCTGCAGCAGGCCTACAACCTCGTCTACGAGGTCATTCAAGACGACGGACCCTTTGACGACATGATTAGCTTCTCGCAAGGGGGTGCCCTCGCTGCGTCGTTCATCCCGAACCACTAACAAGCCGTGAATCCGTACGCAACAGACCAGTTCAAGCTCGTCGTATTCACCTGCGCAAGCCTCCCTCTCGAGCCCCAATCACACCTGCGCGAAGACAAATATCACGCCACTGCCTGTCGAGACTCGGGCGCTATTCAGGTGTGGGACTGGGTGGCTGGTGACTGCGTCGAGGCTCTTCAGATCAACGGGTTCCTCAGGGGTGATAACAGCCCCGGCGATGTCGTACTGAGTCGTTTATTAGCTGGGCTGAGCTGTGCTCTGTCCCTGTCGAGATCAACGTCCATGACCAGGGACATCAGCTTCCCTGAAACAGGAATTTCGCGTGTAAAGCGGCTTTTTTCAACTGAGAATCTGTGTTCACAGGCCGCTTTTCAAGGTGTTAGGCGCAGTTTGCAGGGGTTTTCTAACCAGTTCTCTCGATGTGTCTTAAACAGCTGGAATAAATTGATACGACGCACGTTGTACGCCTTTGCACTATTCAACATCTCCCGGGCCACTACGGCGGCATCCGCCATCAATCAATGAGTTATACCCCCGGGGGGGGTCCCACTATAAGGCGGCATCCGCCACCATCTAATGGCATGTAACCAGGCGGACAAGAACAACCCATAGCAGTTCCACAGTGTAGTAGGTCTGTAGACCCCTGGTCGTGATGACAGAAACCTAACTATAGATGAAATCAGTTATAAAAGCTATTCCAGGCCTATTAGGAAAACATACACATGTGAATGCACCCCCATTGCAATTACAAAGTGCACATAAACCCTGACTATTGCAGTATGGATCATTGGCAAACACTTGGGGAATAAAAGTATTACTAATAAGAGTAATAAGAACTACTGGTAGAATAAGCATTTTTAAAAAAGGTAATATTTCTTAGTATAAGTAGGTAGGTATATAGAATAAAACCTATAAAAGATTTGGTTTTTATTTTATATTTTAAAAGTAAAGAGATAAAACCTCTCTTTATATAGTTATTTTTACTAGTTATTATAGTATAGTAAATTATATATATTTAAAAGAGTATAGTTTATTATTGAACTTTATACTATTAAATCTTATTTCTTTAAATATATAAATACTACTAAAACTTACTTTATAAAGAAATATTTTAGGGTAAAACTATAACTATATTTGTTTAAAACTCTATTATAAATTTATTATAATATACTTAATAATAATAATAAGATTTTTCTATATAACTTAATATAGGAATTACTTTTTAAAAGTTAAGTTTAATTTCTAAATAGTATTGAATTTTAAATTATATATAGAAAGTAAATTTCTTTATTCTACTACTTAGTGTGATGGGACCAGCCCCAAAAGGGCTAATGCGGCAGCAGTCACAACTGCCCATTTGCGCTAAGTGCGGCGCAACCCCTGCAAAAGGTACGTAACAACAAGTCATGCACTTGTTGGTCTGCTGTACTTAAGTAGGGATGTTGTTTATTGGTATGCATGGGTACAGCCCAGTCCCATTACTCGCGGTGTAGCCCATAATACTTAGGTTCCTATTAACCTAACTATATACTTTATATAGAGAGAGACTTTTATTAGTTTAAATTTAATTATATTACTTTATATATAATTTATTAATTACCTCTAAGTATAGAGTTTAAGAATATTTATATATTTAAAAGAATAGATTTAATAAATTTCTATAGAATTCTATACTATTCTAAGTTAAAAAACCTAGAATAAAGTACTCTTAAGTATTTAAGAATTTAATACTAAAACACAGATGCTATAGTAAATGCCTTAGGGGACTAACTAGTAAGGGCCTACTAAGGCCCTATAGTATATTAAGTAAACTTTATAATAGGGAGTTAAACTCCCTAAGCTCTAGTTAATATACTTATTTATAATAGCCCTATATTAATAATTATTAGAATAACCTAGTTAAGTTATAATTATAACTCTTATAGAATATAGAAAGATCTAGGAAAGTTCTAGGAAAGATATTATTAGAATAAGTCTCTTTATTATTTATTAGTATTTAAAAATACTATTATATATACTTTACTTTAAAATATATATAAGTATATATATAACTTACTTTTAATAAAGGTTTTCTAAGAGAAATACTATAAATATTCTAATAAAGAGAAGACTTAAAATATAAACTATTTTAAAAAGTATAAATTTAATATTATAGAATAATTATAATAATTATAATAATTCTTATTTATATTCTAATTTATATTCTTATTTATATTATAAGTATTATTATTATACTATATGTAAAAAATCTTAGTTTAGGCTTTAATTATACTTATTACTTAGTTTTAACTTAGTAGTTTCCAAGTAATTCTCTATTAAACTTCTTATATATAAGCCTTTTATTAATGATAAAAAACCTCGCTTATATTTCTAACCTTTAAATTAATAATATTTAATATACTCTTTAAATTAAATATATATAAGTCTTACCATTTTGATCTTAAAAACTTAGTCTTTATTTACTTTATAGATAATTTTAAAATTAAGTAAAGCTTTTATAATAAACTAGGTACAGGCTTACTTAGCCTAAGAATATATATAAAATACTATTTATTTAAAACTAAGAAATACAAGGGAAGTTTTCTATAGGGGAGTTTAACTTATATATTAATTAAGAGTAAATAAACTTTTATTTTTAAGTATATATTTATTAAGTAGCTTAGTTAGCTTACTCTAAAGTTTTTTTAATTTCCCTAAAGGCTTTAGGTTTAAATTACTATTTACTTACTTTCTTTCTTATTTAAACTTAATTCTTTATACTTAAATTAAAGTAAAAGTAATATTATTTTAGTAAAGCTAAAGAGGTATTTATTTACCAAAGCTATAATAGTTATTGCCTCTGGGCAGTGGGCACGCACTTATTAGATAGCTTAGTTAGTTTGCTCTAAGCTTACCTTTATTTTTAAACTTTTTCCAAAGGCCTTGGGTTTAAACCACTATTCCCTCTTGCCCCTCAAGAATAATTACTCCTTTATATATTATTCCCTTTATAGCTTTTCTACTTTTTCTCTATTGATATTTAATTCTAAAATCCTTATTAATTTTATTAGTATACTTATAAGTATAAAGTATTCTCTACTTACTTTAACTTTTACTATATATTATTTTAACTATAATAGAGCATTAAAAATTTTTTATCCTATATAATATAAAAACCCCTACTAAATATAATATTTCTTTTATAACCTATAAATATAAAATACCCTTAATATTAGTATTCTAAGATAAATATATTATTAAATAGGCGCCCTAGTATATATATATATATTAAAACAAAGTTATTTAAAAGTGTGATATATTATAGAGGAATCCAAATATTATAAGGGCCCATAGTATTAAGCCAAATATATAGCTAAAAGGCAGTTATATAATTCTACTAAGTAGCCGGGCTCCAGGCTTCACTCCATACAGTAGCAGTTTACAGGTATTATTACAACACTAGCAATCTTTTATTTTCTAGTAGCTACTACTCTATAACCCATATTAAATAAATACTCCTAACTTAAATATTAATTAAACTATTACTCTTTTCTCTCTTAATCTCTTCTATTTACTATATAATTCTCCCTTATAACTTATTTCTCTATATAGATTATTATACTATTATAAGGAGACCAATCAGGTGCCCAAGCATTCATAATTAACCCAAGAAAAGTCTCATTAGGTCATTATATAAAGCATCTATTTTTTACCGTCACAACCTTAACTCAATAGCAAACATTGCGCCTTCTATCCAATCAACTCCATCATCAAGATCACAATCATACAGTTAACTTCTATGTAGCGCTATATCAGGCCCACATCACCATAAGCGAGGTGTATAAGTTAAATGTTTAGAGGTATATATTTATACCTAAATATAGGATATTTATATTAGCTCTATACTACCTTCTTTTTCTTAGTATATACACTATTTTTAGTATATTAATTAGTTACATATGAATTTAAATTACTATTTACACTATAATTACTAGCTATATATTATAGCCAGTCTATTTAATAGTAGGGTTCTACTAATAGAAACTAAGAGTTAATACTAGTTAAATAATACTAGGGCTTACTAGGCAAGATCTTAAAGAGTAGGTGATTATAATAATTAATTATAATTATCTCAAAGGTCCATAATATAAAAAGAGACTAAAAGTATTCTAAGGGATAATTATAAAGTTAATTATTAAAGAGTTATAGAAGTATAGTCTTAAATAAGCCTAAGCCTATACTATATATAAGTCTAAAATAATTCTTTTATTACTAGGACTAATATTTAGTTATTAGTTTATAAGGGAGGACTACCCTTAGTATATTAATCTATACTCTTATCCTATTCTTAGGACTACATATTAAGAATTAGTCCTTTCTTATTATTATATAATCTATATTATAATTCTTCTATACTAAGTAAATTCTAAATATCCCTATAATCCTATATATAAAGTATTATTCTAATTACCTAGTATCCTTATAGGACTTTTTTACTAGTTATACTTAATAGGTTATAATATTAGGTCTCCCCTTTAAAGGTCTTATTCTTAAGACTTAATATAAATAAATAATTAGTCCTAGATTAGGGATTTATTAATTATACTTCCTAATTTCTTTTATAATATTAATACTATATTAAGTTATATTTAGAAGTTTAAATTTTAAAGAACTAAAACTAAAAATTTAAAGTATTAAGCCCTTTCAAATTTTATAGAATCCTAATCCTTATTAATAAATATACTATATACTTATTATTTCTATATAAAGTCTATATATTAGTTTAGTAAAAGTTCTTCTTATTATAGTACTTATATTATAATAAAGAGACTTTAAAATAATATTCTAATAGTATTTACTTATAGGTTTTAGCTCCCTAAGTATATTTTATTATTCTTTCTAATTCCTAAGTAATTTATAAATTAAATACTTAGTAAAAGGAGTAGAATATAAAGGAGAAAAAAGTAGGAGAAGAGTTTATAGCTCTTTATACTTAATTTACTTATTTATAAATAAATATAATAGTTATAATTAACTATTTATTCTATATTTATATAATTAGGAAAAAAGTTTATAAGTGTTATAGTTCTTCTATTGGTGTAATATGTGTTAGATTAGAGATCTAGGTATATGCAGAGAATAGTGCGCAGAAGGCTAAATATAGTACTATGGGCAGTGTATTATGGTAGTATTTATTATAGTGGATTTAGTACCCACTATAATAGGTATTAGTATAATAAACTTATAATATTTGCCCCCCTATAATAAAAAGATATAATTAGCCCGATTACTTTATTATTATATATAGCTTAAAAATAGTACAATACTATAATTATATTATAATCTTAATACTAAATAAAAGAAGGGAAGAGAAGGGAAGAGAAGGGAAGAGAAGGGAAGAGAAGGGAAGAGAATTATAGAGAATTATAACTTATAGGCCCTATTAGCGCGAAGTAATAGTAGAGGGAGTATTCTATAAGAGTATTAATTATATAATCTATATAATATATACTTATTATTATATTAATTACAGGGGATATTATTATTAATATTATTACTATAGTAGCTATTTTAGTAGTCTCTAGGGTCTCTATAAGGGTCTCTATACTTATTTAAAGAGTTAGTATAACCACGAGATTCAGCATACCTATTATAAGAGTCAGTGTAATTATGGGCTTTAGTGTACTCATTGTGAAGGTTATTAAGTTCAGCCTTATTTATATCATAAGTATATTTATAAGTCCTTTCTAGTGTATAATTATATACTTCCTAGTAAGTAGCCTTATTAGTACTATTATTAGTGTGGGCTTAAGTGTAATCTTTAGCTTTAGTGTGGGTATAATCCTAGGTATTAATCTCCATAGTATAGATAAAAGCCTCCTTATATATGTAATTATATATATCTTAGTAGGTGGCTTTATCTATACCTTCTTTAGTATAGGCTTTAGTGTAGGCTTTGGCTTCCTTAGTAGTATAATTATGGGTATCTATCTCATCCTCATCACTAGAGATAACACTATAATTGTCATCATCATTAGTATATGCGCGATAGTTAGTTAGATCCCCAGCCCTCCATAAGGGATTCTCCCTACTATTTATAGGCCTATGGGAAGGGTCACTGCTATAAGAGAGCTAATAGGGGCATAGCTTATAGTACACTTGAGGTCTCTTTGGCTGTTGGGTCCATGGCAGTACTGGGCCTGGGATAGGCAGGATAGAGGGCGGGAAACCTAGTATGGATGATATCCACTTTAGCAGAGGGAAAGGTAGCAGTATTGAAGGTTGAATAACTGGAGCTGGCGGTGGCAGGGATGGCGGCGGTGCAGAGGGCCTCTTCCATAAGGCTACTTCCGCGGTTCGAGCAGCTAGATCCGCATATATATGGGCTTGCTTCGCGGTATTGTAGAGGGTCTGAAGGAAGGGAGCTGGGCTCTACTCGGCGCAGCTGCTGGGGGAAACGGCGGGATCCCTGTGAGGTTTGGCAGGGGTCCCGGGGACTTTGGCATATTCGGAGAACTCCAGAGATAACAGTGGAGAAGGAGAGGGAGGCCTGGAGGGCACATAACCCTCTCAAAGATGGCGAAAAAGAGCATTACGCGAGGGATTTTCAGCAGTGCAAATCCGGTAGTAAGTTTACTGGCTTTGAGGGCCACAACTATTAGCGTATACGTGGCGAAAAAGCGCATTTCTGCTGCGGAAGTCCGCACTGTACTTGTGGTAAGGCTCTGGTTGGTGGTGATATTGGCGGCGAGGCTGAGGGCTCTGAATAGCCTCCTCAAGGGCCTTGATTGATGGCCATGCCGTGGGATCCCACGAGCCTCCCATAGAGGGCTCGCGAGAGCGGTGATATTGTCGGTTATTGCGCGAAGGAGGTCGATTTTGCGCGGGGTCTTGAGGGGATTGGAAGAGTGTTGGAGCTGGTGCGCGCATATTGGCGGTGTAGGTGCGAGTTTTAACTGCGATCTTGAGAGGGATCACTAGTACTAGTGAGTAATATGGCTCGATTAGTGCCTAGATAACTTAATAATTAGGCAGTGTATTTGCCTATATTAAGAGATATTATGAGGCATAAAAGATCGCGGGATTAACATAGTTGTGCTACTAGTTATCATAGTTCTTCTATTAGTGTAATATATATTAAATTAGAGATCTAAGTATATATAGAGAATAGTGTGTAGAAGGCTAAATATAGTACTATAGGTAGTGTATTGTGGTAGTATTTATTATAGTAAATATAGTACCCACTATAATAGGTATTAGTATAATAAACTTATAATAATAAGTATTAAGAGGAGACCTTTTATAAGGGAATATAAAAAGTAAATAAAGTAAATAGTATTCTTCCTATATTAAATACTTATAACTAGGGGATTATAGGTAATTTATAATTTATAAGTATAGAGAATAATTTATTTTAATTATTATTTAGTATTAATAATAAGTTTACTAATTTAAGTTTATTAGTTCTTAATAATAACTTAAAGTCTTCTTAGGCTCCTATATTCTTAAATAAGTAATAAATATTTATTTTCCATTACTAATAATTATTAATTCTAGTATTATTATTCTTAACTTTTTATATTCTTAAAATATAATACTAGTTCCTATATATTATTCTTATATTTAGAGTTTTTCCACTTAATAAGGTATTATATTTCCTTTTCTTTTTCTTAAATATAATTAATAATTTATTCCACTTTATATTCTTATTCTAGCTTAACTTTAATATAGTCTTATATTTCTATATTACATAATACTTTCTTAAATAGTAAAATATAAAAAACTAAATAATACTTTATTATATCTAGTAATAAAAGTTTATAATTAACTAGTAATTTCTTTTTAATAATTCTAAATAATCTAAGCTTTTTATAGTTTAATTTATTACTTAGTTACTTAGTTTTAATATTCTATTAAATAAGATAAATATTATCTCCCTCCTCTAGAGTTAGTCCCTTAACTCTAGTTCTATTAGTTTATTTTTATATAAATTTAAGTTTCTTTAGTAATTTATTCTAGATTTCCTTAAGTTTATTAATATTTAATATAGCTTTAAGTATTATTAAGCCTACTCTAAGTTCTCTATAAGTAATTAAGTTAAGTTTATAATTTAAGTAAAATAATAATTCTTTTATACTTTCTCCTACTAAACTATTATAAGTAAACTAAGCTATTAATAATAGTAAAGCCTAATTATTTTATTAATAATTAATATAATAATATAAATAAATTTCTATAATTTCTATAATTTATTCTATTTATTTATTAATTTATAAGTAAAATACTATTAAGAGTTTATAATTAACTCCTAATTATAAAATTAGAGATCTCTTATTATAAGTTTATTATACTAATACCCATTATAATAGGTACTATATCCACTATAATAGATACTACTATAATATACTACCTATAATACTATATTTAGCCTTCTATACACTATTCTCTATACATACCTAGATCTCTATTAAGAACATATATTATACTAATAGAAGAACTATAATAACTAGTAATATAACCTATTTTTTAATCCCGCGATATTTTATAATCTTATAGTCTCTCTCTTAATATAGGTAAATATACTACCTAATTATTTAATTATTCTAAGTACTAATTAAACTATACTACTCACTAGTGCTAATAATCCCTCTCGAGATTGTAGTTAAAACTCATACTTATACTACTAATATATATACACTAGCTTTACTAATAATCTTTAAATCCCCTTAAGACCCCGCGCGAAGCTAACCCTCTTTATATAATAATTAATAATATTACTACTCTCGCGAGCCCTCTATAGGAGGCTTATGGGATCCAATAGAATAGCTATTAATTAAGGCTCTAGAGGCTACTATTTAGAGCCCTTAGTCTCACTACTAATATTACTACTAACTAAAGTTTTACTATAAATATAGTACTAACTTTCACAGTAGAAATATACTTTTTCACTATATATATACTAATAATTATAACTATAATTACTACTGGATTTGTACTATTAAAAATCCCTTATATAATACTCTTTTTCACTATTTTTAAGAGGGTTATATACCCTCTAGGCCTCCCTCTCCTTCTCTATTATCTTCTCTACTATTATCTCTAGAGTTCTCTAAATATACTAAAGTCCCTAGGGCCCCTACCAAATCTCACAGGGATCCCACTATTTCCCCTAGTTATACTAAATAGAGCCTGGCTCTCTTCCTTTAGACTCTCTATAACACTATAAAGTAAGCCCATATATATATAAATTTAACTACTTAAATTATAAAAGTAGCCTTATAAAAGAGGCCCTCTATACTACTACTATTACTACTACTATTACTACTACTACTAGCTCTAGTTATTTAACTATTAATATTACTACTTTCCCCTCTATTAAAGTGGATATTAGTTATACTAGGTTTCTTACTCTTTATTCTACTTATTCTAGGCCTAGTATTACCATAGACTTAATAGCCTAAAAGACCTTAAGTATATTATAAAATATACTCTTATTAATTCTCTTATAATAATATAGACCCTTCCTATAAGCCTATAAATAATAGGGAGAATCTCTTATAAAGAGCTAGGGATTTAACCCACTATCACACATACACTAATAATAATAATAATTATAATATTATCTCTAGTAATAACAATAATAAAATAAATACCCATAAGTATACTACTAAGGAAGCTAAAGCCTACACTAAAGTTTATACTAAAGAAGGTATAAATAAAGCTACTTACTAAAATATATATAATTATATATATAAAGAGGCTTTTATTTATACTATAGAGATTAATACCTAGGATTATACCTATACTAAAACTAAAGAGTACACTAAAAAGCAAGCTACTAAGTACATTCACGCCCACAATATTAAGCCTAATAATATTAATAATATATATAACTATACTTATAATAAGGCTTATAATTATATACTTAAATAAGCCTATAACTATACTTATAATATAAATA